>JASDQU010372745.1:1203-11902 GCA_032191745.1 Picea mariana
ATACTCCAAAGACTGACACCTATCATGTGGATCCAAATAAGAAGATCCATCCACATAGTGGAAAAGGGTCGTAGCAGAATCTGGAAGGAATAATACCACTGTAGAATATGCAGACTGAACACTGGTGACTAGCTCTTGATGTGGGACATTGATGTTCTCTACAGAAGGTGGAGTAAAGTCATCAAATAAAATATGGAAGTGGTTGTCATCCCAAAAATGACAACTATCCATATACCAATCATCACAATCTGCCTCAAAATCGTACCAAGCATATATTTCTTGATTATATTCATCCCCGAGGCCCTCCATAAGAAATATCTCCTGCATGTTATTCAATGAATTTTGAATACTACAAAAA
The DNA here is from genome assembly GCA_032191745.1 of Picea mariana. Lineage (NCBI taxonomy): Eukaryota > Viridiplantae > Streptophyta > Pinopsida > Pinales > Pinaceae > Picea > Picea mariana. The sequence goes on from JASDQU010372745.1 coordinate 1,562, forward strand.
CTATCATTGAGGCCATCTGTAAGACTGTCTGTGAGGCGGTTTGTGAGGCCATGTGCAAATACATCCAATGTGTCAAACAATTGAGATTTGAATGATTCAAGAATTTCTTCCAGGTTTTGAGAAGAAATATCCATATAAGCATCCTATGAACTCACCCAATAAGTTACGGTAGAAAATCGCGGTTTTTTCTAGAAAAACCCTAAAAAACTGCTGAAGTTAAAATGCTCATAACTTCACTTCCCGGACTCCATTTCGGCTGATTTTTTTTTGAAATTAGGTGAAATTGTGATAGGAACTCAGATCTGTAATTTATTTGGGCAAATTTAGCCTCCAAATGTTACAGAAATAAAAATAAATTGCACTGCTGTCCGTAGAAAAACCCTGAAAAATTGCAAATTTTAAAACCTCAATATTTTGACCTTCCGGACTCCGTTTTGGATGATTTTTTTTTTCAAATTGGGTGTTTTTATGAGAGGAACTCAGATATACAACCCTTGTCTGCAAATTGTTCACAAAAATATACTGAAAATGTCTAGAATGAAAATGTATGGAATGTCGCGGCCCTCTTTTTTCTTCTCCGAAAAAAACAAATCTGCAAAAATAAAAAATATTTGCCCACAACTCTGGCCAAGGAAAGTTCTCTGATACCAATTGTTAAGAACCAATACTAGATATGAAGATATAATCACCACAAATACTGAATACACAATAGATCCACAAGCAAGATATAATAAACCACACAATATTATTACCAAACCCTTGAGGTAGGGCAACACCATACAATGGATCCTATTATGGAAGGGATCCTCTCCTGTTCACTTGCCTCTTCGAGGGGGCATCCTCATATTGAGATACCACTCCAAATACACTAATTCTCTTCATGTCTCATTACATTTCTTGAACCCCTTTATATAGTGCTATCATCACCTAAGAACATTCTAGAGGTGGAATCTTCTAGAAGTAGAACCTTCTAAGAAGTCCTCTTACATTTATTATATCTAACTACCATAGTGGGTATTATTTAATAATACAGTGGACCTAGTCCACCTTACATTGAATGACCTCCACTATTATCACTATGGGCCCTCTGGGCCCCCCCACTACCTCTCTAGCTACCTTACAAATATCCAGCTAGATTCTATGTAGGGATTCAGGATAGCCCTAGAAGTGTAGAACCTACAATTAAAATGAAATGTCATCATTACAGAGAAACATACTAAACTAAAAACTTCCAAGATGATCTAGTCAGAATAGGTGGGTGGACACCAATATCCACCTGGATCAATCATCCACCATTAGGAAACAATGGTCTCCATTGCATTGATATCCCCCATAAGGCGAGGAAACTTCTGTTGAATTTGCTCCTGATTGAGCAAATTTCCTTGGTGTAGGAGTTGCCCTGCATAGACACACTTATAAAGTTGGATCATCTGGTGGAAAGTTCCCTTGACCTATATGTCCACTATTTGATCAGTGGATGCTTGTTCCATGCAGTCAGGGTTGAGATCTATTTGTTTCAAAGCTTTGTGATCTCTGAGGTGTCCAATAATGGTGGAAAATATGGTTGAAGGAGGTCCACAATGAAAATTGGGTTGAATCCAAGGAAGAGCAGTGTGTTGATATCAAAATTTGATCTAGGTGGATATTGGTGGCCACCCACCTATTCCAACTGGCTCCTCTTGACAATTTTCAGTTCAACATGTTTCTCTGTAATGATGACATTTCTTTGTAATTATGGTTTATACACTTCCGAGACCATCATGAATCCATACACAACATAAAAGTGGATATTGGTGGCCTCCAACCTATTCCAACTAGCTTATTTTGGAAGTTTTCATGTTAGTACATCTTTCTATACTTCCAGGGCCATTTTGGGGCCCTAAACAATGTTTTTTTGGCTTTCCATAGTCAATCTATATATGGAGTTAGAGTTTGATGACACAATGTGTATTTCGCAAAAATACCTTTCCAATGGGCTATCATATGCTTAAAACGGGGGTCGTATGCAAAATTTATGAGCCCGTGAATTTGAGGTACAAACTTACCCATCGGGGCCCATATAACTTTTGGTATTTCATCTCCTAGGGTTAGGTTTTTCGATATCTATGTTTTTGACATTCATGAGTAACGTTAAAAGGGACTCTGGAGCCTCATTGTAATCATTCCGCTAAGAATAATTTTTATATAGCTACCACCATTCGAACAAGTTGTTTTCATTTTTGCAGTTTTACAGTTTCAGCCTATTTTATTTATTCAATAGAAGTTATTGTTCACTAGATATATATTGTTTTTCTCCATATCTTTGTGTTATTGTATTCAGTCTGTTATTCATTTCATTCCACTCATAAATATGGATCAATTATATCAGAGTGTTTTTCTCTTCATTTGATTTTCTTCGTGCATGTCCACAACAAGATCTGGGTACAAGAAATTGGGACTCGAACTAGTCGAGACTTTACAAGATCGGCCATGTCAAGCCTAAAACCAACTCATGGGGGATGAGAATAAAGATGATGGAGCGGGAGATACTTTTAAAACGTTTCTCGAGGAAGCCTTTGCATGACAAGGGAAATAAATGATGAACAACTTTGCATAGATCATTCGACGACTGCCCATAGGAGATTCATCTTCCTCAAGCGGTCATGCAACCCCCTTCAAGGTACAAGTAAATTTTGATATTCCATTATTTGAAGGACTGATAGATGTGTATGTTGTAGATAAATGGTTGAATCTACTTGAAGGGTATTTTTCAGTCCACAATTTTTCTGACAAGGAAAATATTCCTTTTTCACTCCTCAAGGTCATCCCCCATGTTAAGGACTGGTGGGATACTTACTCTGAGAAAAGGGCCATAGAGGAATTTGAAATATTTTCGGTCGCCCCCACATGGGATTCCTTCAGGGATGACATTAAAGAAAAATACTACCATGTTGGAAGATATGAGGACAAGTACACACTATGGACCACGTTGCGTCAGGAAAGGGACTAGACAGTATCAAATTTCACCAATAGTTTCCATACCCTGTGAACCAAATTGGGTATCAAAGACTATGAACGACATCTAGTGCTCAAATAAAATGGCTATATGCATAGTTACATTCAAATATAAATGGATTTTTTGAACATCCTATAATTAGGTGTGGCTTATAGATATGTTGTAAAGATCGAGCATAAATTTAAGCAGAAGAGGCAAGAATTTAGATATAAACTCCTCACAGTCAAAGAAGGGAAAAGGTGGCCCCAAACCAAAAGTAAAGGGACAGAAAAATGATGGCCACTCTCAGAGAAAAAAATCCAAGCTACAAGACAAGAAAGGTAATGAGAAGTTGAAGAAGGACACGGGAAAGTGGTTTGAATACCATAAAATCCCTTGTCACAACACCGAAGAATGTTGCTCCAAGAAGTCACTGATGGCTAAGAATAAAGATTTCGAGTTAGAGGAAGATTCTTACTATGAATACAATCCATAAGAAGGGAAGAGGATTATATATTCCAAACCAAGTGCCATTATTGCTACCACAATAGTCTAGCCAAGCGATCCAAAATAACTAGAGGAAGGGGAACACCTCTTTCATTCATAGATGTGGGTAAAGGGGGCTCCAATTCATTTCATTTTCAATAGTAGCAGTCAGAAGAACCTGATCTAAGAAGAGGTTGTCAAGTGACCAGGCCTTCCGATGACACCGCACATGTATCCCTACACAATTGACTGGATTTGCCAAAGAAGAGATCTCTTCATCAACCAACAATGTCCTCTTCCCTACAACATGAATCCCTTTAAAGACGAGGTGTTGTGTGATATTTCTCCCCTTAAATTTTTTGATGTTATTTTAGGAGAACCATATTTGTGGAAGTGACATTTTGTGTATGAGTCTAGACCCTGCAATGTTATTATTACTTTGGGTAGAAAATTGTACAGGATACTAGAGGTAGCGTTGCCTACTCATATTTATTTAATCTCTTCTAAACAATGTAGTAAGGTCATTTCATAGATCGGGAAGTTCATCTTCTTTGTGATCCATGCTCACAGTAAATAGAAGGTCATCTCCACATCCATGACCTCTACACATAGCCTCTCTTTGCAACATAATAAAGTGGATAGGATCATGGAAGAGTACAGAGACATCTTATCCTCACCCATCAGGGTATAGACGCACTGCCAAGTCAAACATCCAATTGATATAACCCTCGGTGCAACTATGCCTAATGGACCAATATATCATCACTCATTGATGGAAAATGACGAAATCAAGCATCAAATCCAAGAGCTTCTTCAAAAAGGTCACATTAAACCCAATCCCCTCCTTGAGGAAGCTCTATTGTACTGGTGGAGAAAAAATACGAGACCTAACGATTGTGCATTGATTACATAGCATTAAACAAAATCACAGTTAGGAACTGATACCCAATTCCCTGAATTGATGACCTTCTTGACCAAATCAAGGGAGAAAAGTTCTTCAACAAGATTGACCTAAAGTATGGCTACCACCAGGTTCCCATTGAATCGACTGATGTATGGAAGACAACTTTCAAATATAAATAAGATCTCTTCGAATGGTTGGTCATGTCCTTTGGATTAAAATATTCACTAGCCACTTTCATGAGGTTGATGGATGATGTATTGAGACCCTTCACAAAATATTTTGTGGTGGTATATCTAGATGACATCCTCATCTTTATGAAAACTTGGGAGAAGCACATGCAACATATTCCATAGGTTTTGAGCACTTTGCGGTAGCACAAGCTATATTCCAACTTGGAAAAATGTTCCCTTGGTGTGAATAGGGTCCAATACTTGGGATACATTGTTTATGAGCATGGGGTACATATAAAACTAGCTAATATCCAAGTCATTTCTAACTGGACAGCCTCGACCACACTAACCGGGCTTTAGAACTTCTTCGTACTTGTCAACTTCTATCAACGGTTCATGTTGGGATTCTTCGATATTGCATGGGACCTCATACAAGTGACCAAGGGTGATGGAAGGGAAAATTTCGCATGGGGGAAGGCACAACAATAATCATTTGATGATCTGAAGCATTGCTTATGCTCAACTCTAGTACTCTCCTTACCCGATCAACAACAATTGTTCAATATTGAGACTAATGCATCTGACTATGTTGTAGGCCCAGTTCGCACTCAACATGGTCATGTAGTAGCATACCATAGTGAGACACTCTCAGATATCATCGAAAAATACCCCACCTATGACAAGTAAATGTATTCCATTGTGAAAGTCTATCGTCAATGGAAACATTACATTATGGGAAAGGAGACAATCATCCACACTGATCATAAGTATTTGCAGTTTATACAGACACAAGGGAAGTTGCAGAACAACTGACATAAAAAGTGGTCCACATACCTGCAACAGTTCCATATAAACATCAAGTATAAGACATGGAGCATAAATCATGTTGCTGACTACCTCATTCAACCTGTCATGGATACACTCACCACCATGATCCATTCCTATGGGCATGAGGCATCTGAGTGACCTCAACTTTATTATTGAGATCCTCACTTCTCCACCACCTATCAACTCTTGGGTAGAGGTGCAAATGTCATCGATTTTCACATTCAGTATGGGCTGTTATGTCATCTAGGCCACCTCTGTGTTCCTGCAAGTGAGCATGAAAAGATGATTTTGGAGGCTCACTACAGTCAGATGGTAGGACATTTTGGCATTAAAAAAACTATGTTTGTTCTACAAAAAAAAAAATTATTGGCCAAAACTTCGACAGGATGTTAGAAAGTATGTCATATATTGCACTTCCTGTATGATTTTCAAGCCAACCATCAAGAAGAAAGGATTATACAACCTTCTTTCTACTCCCAAGAGGCCTTGGGAATCCATATCGATGGATTACATGTATGGCCTTCTGTCCACTAAGCAAGGAAATGATTGCATATTTTTGGTGGTTGATTAGTTTTCGAAGTTGTCCATTCTCACATCCTGCAATAAGAGCATCACAGTGGCAGATACTTCCAAGATATTCTTCAAACGAGTGTGGGTACATTTTGGGATACCATGGATCATCATCCTTGATTGGGACAAAAGGTTCCTTATCACATTTTGGTCAAGTCTTTGGTCATTGTTGGACACCAATCTCAGTAAATCTATTGCCTTCCACCCTTAAACTGATGGCCAAACAGAGGTCGTCAATCGTATGATTTTTCACATCCTGAACATGTATAACTCTAAGAATCCACATACATCGGATGAGAGTCTTCCCTATGTTCAAAATAACTACAACAGGGCTCTCCATAGCTCCACTAGAAATATCCCATTTGAGGTGGGGCTGGGATTCCAACCCTTGAGTTCCATTGATAATGCACTACCTCTTGCAACCACATAGACAAAATATTCCCATGTTCAGTATGAGGCCGAAAAAGCCACTAGATTCATTGAGTAGATTCAACACATTATCCAACAGGTCCATGAGAGTTTTCAAAAAGCCAATAATAATTACAAGAAACACCATGATTAACACTGGGTACCACACAAGTTTAAGGTGGGAGACAAGGTCTAGTTACATTTTCAAAAAAAATGCCTTATAGGGCCCCATCATAATATCCATGCACTTCTCTATGGACCTTACACTATCACCAGGGCTATGGGTGACAATGCTTTTGATCTAAACACTCCACCGTTCCTTGGATTACACCCAATGTCCAATGTGGATCTCCTTCAACCATATTTTCCACCATTATTTGACAGCTCAAAGGTAGAAAAAAAATTGACATCAACAAAGATCAATCTTGACTGCATGGAACATGAATCCAATGATCATATAATGGACACACAGGTTAAGGGAACTCTCTAGTAGAGGATCTATCTTTATCGAGTTTTCAAGGTAGGGAAGCTCCTGCACCAAGACAAATGGCTCATCCGATACCAAATTTAGCAAAAATTTCCTCACCTGATTAGGGCACTCAACGCAATGGAGACCATTTCTTCCTAAGGGGGTTAGGATTGATCCAGGTGGATATTGGTGGCCACCCATCTATTGAAATTAGATCCTCTTGACAATTTTTAGTTCAACACGTTTCTCTATAATGATGAAATTTGTTTGTAATTGCAGGTTATGCACTTTCGGGGCTATCTTGAATCACTACACAAAATCTAGGTGGATATTGGTGTCTTCCCACCTATTCCAACTGGCTTATTTTGGAAGTTATCATGTTAGTACATCTTTTTGCACTTCCAGGGCCGTTTTGGGGCCCTAAACAATGTTTTTTTTTGGATTTCCACATTCAAATTGTAGACAAAGTCAAATCTTGATGGAATAATGTATATTTCTCGAAAAGACCTTTCCAACGAGCTATCATATGCCTAAAATGGAGGTCGTATGCAAAATTTACGACCCCGAGAAGTTGAGGTACCAACTTACCCATTGGGGCCCACATAACTTTTGGTGTTTCATCTCCTATGGTTAGGTTTTTGGATATATAGGGTTTTGGAATTATTGTGTAATGTTATAAAGGCCTCTGGAGCCTCATTGTAATCATTCTGTTCAGATGGATGTGAATAGAAACCACATCTCTTCTTAGAGATAGGTACCATCATTCAAGCAAGTTGTTTTCAATTCTACAGTTTTACAGTTTCAACCTATTTTATTTATTCAATAGAAGTTATTGTTCACTGGATACAGTTTTGTATTCTCTATATCTTTGTGTTATTGTATTGAGTCTGTTATTCATTTCATTCCTCTCATAAATCCATATCAAAATAATTTCTAGCCACAACCTTGGTGATAGTGTAAGGCCCATAGAGAAATGGGCGAAGCTTCTGATGGGCCCCTACAAGGTGCTCTTTCTACAAATGTAACTAGACCTTGTCTCCCACCTGAAACTAGTTTTGTACTCGATGCTGATGATGGCGCTTCGTGTACTTAGCATTGGATTTATGAAAAATATGATGGATCTGTTGGCGAATGTCCTAAATTTTCTTAATGAATCTGGTGGCTTTGTTGGCCTCAGACTGAACATGGGAAGATTATGCCTGTGTGGTTGCAAGATGTAGTGCAACATCACTGGGACCCAAGGGTTGAGATACCATTCCCACCTGAAATGGGCTATGGCCTATGGAGCTATGAAAAGGCCTATTGTAGTTGTGTTGAACACAGGGAAGACTCTCAACCCATGTACGCAGATTCTTATAGTTATACATGCACAAGTTGTGAACAATCATCTGATTGACGACCTTTGTTTGGCCATCGATTTTGGGGTGGAAAGAAGTGGATTTATTTAGATTTGTGTCCAACAGTGACCAAAGATTCAACTAAAATGTGTTGAGGAACCTGTTGTCCTGATCTGAGGTGATGGTCTGTGGTATCCCAAAATGGACCCACACTCGTTCGAAGAAGATCTTGGAAATATATTTTGTTGTGATGGTCTTCTTGTAGGTTGTGAGAATTACCATCTTAAAAAACCGATCCACCACCACAAATACACAATCATTGTTGTTCTTGGTGGACGAAAGGCCATACATGTAATCCATCAAGATGGATTCCCTAGGACTCTTGGGAGTAGGAAGAGGGGTGTATAAGTCTTGTTTATTAATGGGTGGCTTGGAAATGGCACATGAAGTCCAAGATATGATATACTAGCTGACGTCTTGTCAAATTTTTGGCTAATAAAAATGTTTATGTAGAGAGGCCATAGTTTTTTCCACGCAAAAATGTACAACCATATGACTATAATGAGCCTACCAAATAAGTTTTGTCCGCTCTCTTGTGGGAACATAGAGGTGACCCATATGGCATAACAATCCATCCTGGATGTGAAAATCAGTGGCATTAGCACCTATCCTAAAAATATGATAGGTGGGGGCAAAGTCAGGGCCACGCTGATAAAGTTGGGGCCACTTAGATGCCTCATTCCCACATGAATGGAGTGCTATGGTGAGTGTAAGAACGGGAGGGATATTGAGGTAGTCAATTAAATAATTTGTGCTCCATGTTTTATACTTGATGTTGAGATGGAACTGTTGCAGGTATGTGGACCAATTTTGATGGTGGTCATTCTGCAACTTCCCCTGTGTTTGTATGAACTATAAAGACTTGTGATCTGTGTGGATGATTGTATCCTTTCCCAAAATGTTATGTTTCCATTGACGACATTATTGCACAATGGAATACATTTATTTTTCATATGTGCGGTATTTCTAGACAATATTTGAGAGTGTCTCACTATGGTATGCTATTGGATGACCCTGCTAAGTGAGAACTCCACCTACAACATAGTCAAAGCCATCAATATGAATCTTGAACGGTTGCTGCATATGGGGTAAGGAAATTACCAAAGTTGAGAACAAGTGATCTATTTGGATATCGGTAGCCACCCACCTTTTCAAGCTAGCTCAAAATGGTTTTCTAGCAATTTTGGTAATTTACTATTTTTAGCAGTTTTTCAGTTTTGGACCTGTTTTGAGGCCCTAAAAGATTTTTTTTTTGGGAAAATGGGATGAAATATTAAAATTCCTTCTATAATTCACCCAAAATTAATCTCCTCAAAAATACCTTTCCAATGGGCTATCATACTGCTAAAACAGAGATCGTATGCAAAAGTTACGACCCTAGGAAGTTGATGTACTAACTTACCCAAACAGGGCCCACATGAATTTTGGCGCTTCATCTCCTAGGGTTAGGTTTTTGGATGTCTAGGGTTTTTGGCATTCCTGTTTATTTTGAAAAGGCCTTCAGAGCCTCATTGTAATCATCTTCTTGCAAATGAGTGCAACCGCCACATCTCTTCTCAGAGATAAGCCACCACCATTCCAACAAGCTTGTTTCCACTGCATTTTACAATTTTATCTTATTTCCTTATTGAATAGAAAACCAATTTTACAGTATCTATGTTATTTATTGTTAAGCACATGTTAATAATCTATATTCATTTTGTTCTGCTCATAAATATGGATCACTAGTATCAGAGCGGTCTGCTCCATGTCATCTTAATGCATGTCCCCAACGAGGTCAGAGTACAAAGAGTTGGGTCTCGAGCTTGTTTCTCTTGAGGAAAAAAGTTCTTGCATGCCCAAGAGACCTCTCATGGAAGAAGAAAATAAATATGACAGGACATGAGATCCTTTAAAACTATTGATTGAGGAATCCCTCACGCAACAGAGGAACAAGATGATGTATAGTTTTGCGCAAATCCTTCAGTGGATACCAACAGGTGACACATCTTCTTCGAGCGGAGACGCCGCCCCTTAAAGGTACAAATAAACTTCGATATTCCTATATTTGAAGGTCAGATATACACAGATGTTGTATAAAAGTGGTTGAATCTACTAGAAGGGTATTTTTATGTCCATAACTTTTTGAATAGAGA
>JASDQU010372745.1:13852-23978 GCA_032191745.1 Picea mariana
GGTTCCATTACCTAGGATACATCATTGATCATCATAGCGTACATGTGGATCCAGCCAAGATCCAAGTCATCCGTGATTGGCCAGCCTCAACCATACTCACTGAGCTTCAAAGCTTCTTAGGCCTTGCTAATTTCCACCGCAGGTTTGTGTTGGTATTCTCCCATATTGCATGGGCCCTCAGCCAAATAACCAGGGGTGGTTGTAAGGAAAAATTTGCGTGGGGCTAGTCCCAACAATAAGTGTTCGATGATTTGAAGTATCACTTGTGCTCAGCCCCGGTACTTTCACTACCAGAACTGCAACAACCCTTTGAGATCGAGACAGATGCTTCAGACTATGTTGTGGGTGTCCTTCTCACTCAACACGGTCACCTTGTGGCCTATGATAGTGAGACACTATCAGATGTTTTATGTAAGTACCCTACTTACGAAAAATAAATGTACTCCATTGTCGAAGCCTACCACTAGTGGAGACATTACATTCTTGGGAAGGAGACAGTCATCCACACAAATCATAAGCCACTATAGTTCATGTAGACACAAGGAAAATTGCAGAATGACCGACATCAAAAGTGGTCCACATACTTGCAACAATTTCACCTCAACATCAAGTATAAAACAGGTAGCACCAATCGCGTGGTTGATTGCCTTAGCAGACCGCCAGTCGCGCCACTCACCACAGTGCTATAATCTTGCGGTCATGAGACCTCTGGATGGCCCCAACTCTATGAGACAGACCTATACTTCACCACCACCTACCAAATGTTGGGTGCAAACGCAGTTATCGATAATTTCCATCTTTGGTATGGGTTTTTTTGTTGTCTGGGCCATATCTGTGTTCCATCAAACCAGCCAACGAAGATGATCTGGGAATCCCACTATAGTCGGATAGTAGGACACTTCGACGTCTAAAAGATAGTGGCGATGCTATAGAAACATTTCCACTTTCTAAAACATTGACAAGAGATCAATAGGTATATCAGGTCCTACACTGTTTGCGCTATTTCCAAATCAACCACTAAGAAACAGGGCCTGTACACTCCTATTTCTACTCCTGACAGGCCATGGGAATCCATCTCAATGGACTACATGTCGGGCCTCCCATCCACCAAGCGAGGAAATGACTGTGTTTTTGTGGTTTTTGATCTCTTTTCTAAGATGGCGATTTTGGTTGCCTGCAAGAAGAGCATCACAGCAGAGGCCACTGCCAAGCTCTTCTTTGAACGAGACTGGGTACATTTTGGAATCTCACAAACCATTTTCTTAGATCGGGACAGTCGATTTCTCAACACATTTTGGTCGATCCTCTAGTCACTATTGGACACCAAGATCACCAAATCCAAGGACTTCCACCCCGAGACAGATGGCCAAACTGAGGTTGTAAATTGAATGATTGTGCATATCCTTCACATGTATAATTCCAAGAACCCTCGCACATGGGATGAGAGCCTTCCCTATGTCCAACATAGCTAAAAATGAGCCCTGCATAGCTCAATTGGCCACAACCCCTTTTAGGTGGGTTTGGGATTCGAACCATTGGGTCCCATAGATGTTGCACTTCCCCTTGTGGTCACCTCGACCAACTAATCTCCTGCTCCAACTGAAGTTGACAAAGCCACCCAGTTCATTGATCGGATCTAGCACATCCATCAAGAGGTTCAGGATATCATACATAAGTCCAATGACAAGTACAAGCAACACCATGATCAACATCTAGTGCCACATAAGTTTCAAGTGGGCGACAAAGTTTGGTTGCACTTGCAGAAAGAATGCCTTACAGGACCCCATCATAAGCTTCTCCCACTCCATTATGGGCTATACACCATCATCAAGGCCATGGGGGATAATTATTTTGAGCTCAACATTCCTCCTTTCCTTGTTCTGCACTCAGTGTTCAACGTGGATCTCCTTCGCCTTTATTTCCCACCATTATCGGACAACTCAGAAGTAGCAGAACAACTGACACCAACATAGCTCAACCTCGACTGCATACAACATGAATCTAGTGATCATATTGTGGACACACATATCAAGGGAAATCAACACCAAAGGATCCATCTTTATCAAGTCATCAAAGCAGGGAAGTTCTTGCACCAAGGCAAGTGGCTCACCAGTGGCCAAATTTAGTAGAACTTTCCACATCTAATGGGGGAAATCAACACAATGGATACAATTTCTTACGAAGGAGGTAGGATTGATCCAGGTGGATATTGGTGGCCACCCACCTTTTCCAACTGGCTAAAAACAGTTTTCTGGCAATTTTGGTATTCTACTATTTTTAGTAGTTTTTCACTTTCGGAGCCGTTTTGAGGCCCTAAACGATGTTTTTTATTAAACCAGGTAGAAATATGGAATTTTCTTGCATATTTCCCCCAAAATGAATCTCCTCAAGGATACATTTCCAACGTGCTATCATACGCCTAAAACAAAGATTGTATGAAAAAGTTATGATCCCGAGAAGTTGAGTACTAACTTACCCAAACGGGGACCACATGACTTTTGGCGCTTCATCTCCTAGGGTTAGGTTTTTGGATGTCTAGGGTTTTTGTAATTCCTGTTTATTGTAAAAAGGCCTTCCGAGCCTCATTGTAATCATCTTCTTATGAATGAGCGCAACCGTCACATCTCTTATCAGAGATAAGCCGCCACCATTCCAACAAGTTTGTTTCCACTGCATTTTACAGTTTTAGCTTATTTCCTTATTGAATAGAAAACCAGTTTTACTTTATCTCTATTATTTTGTGTTAAGAACCTGTTAATAATCTATAGTCATTTCATTCTGCTCATAAAATCTGGATCAACAAGCGATGCTTCAGATCATCAAATGCTTGTTGTTCTGCCTACCCCCATGCAAAATTTGCCTTTCCACCAACCTTGGTTACTTGGCTAAGGGTCCATGAAATATGGGAGAATCCCAACACAAATCTTTGGTAGAAGTTGGCAAGTCCCAAGAAGATTAGAATCTTGGTTAGTGTGGTTGGGGATGGCCAATCACGAATGACTTGGATCTTAGCTGGATCCACATGTATGCCATGATCATCAATAATGTAGAACATGTATTGGACCATGTTCATGCCAAAGGAGTATTTTTCCAAGTTGACGTATAGATTTTGCTTTCGTGGGGTGCTCAAAACCTGGTGAAGGGTCTCAATACATCATCCATCAATATCATGAAAGTTGTTGGTGCATTTGTTACGCCAAAGGGCATGCCTCGACATTCAAAGAGAGCTTCTTTAGATTTTAAATTTGTCTTCCATACATCGGTCGGTTTGATGGGAACCTGGTGATAGAAAGACTTTATGTCAATCTTGCTGAAGAAATTTTCCCCGTTAAGTTGGTCAAGAAGGTCATCAATTCAAAGAATTGGGTACCAGTTCATTACTGTGATTTTGTTTAATTCTCTCTAATCAATGCAGATCCACCAAGTCTCATCTTTCTTTTGCACCAACACAATTCGACTTTCACAGTGGGGGGATATGGGTCATATGTGCCCCTTTTGAAGTAGCTCTTGGATCTAGTGCTTGATTTCATTATTTTCCATCAGCGAGGGACGATAGAATGGTCCATTAGGAAGCAATAAACCAAGGGTTAAATCAAATGGATGATTGAATTGGTAGTGCATCGGTACTCCAGTGGGTGAGGAGAAGATGTCTCTTTACTCTTCCACGATCATGTCCAGTTGCTTCTTCTACAGAGAGAGGATCTTTGTAGAGGTCACGGATGTGGCGGCGACCTTCTACTTACTCCAAACACATATCACAAAGAATACGAACTTCCTATTCTATGAAATGGCCTTAATGCATTTCTTAGGAGAGATTAAAGAAATAGGTAGGTTGCGCTACCTATGGTATCCTGTACAATTGTCTACCCAAAGTAATAATAACATTGTGGGGTCTAGACTCATACACAACATGTCGCTTCCACAAATATGGATGGCCTAAAATAAAATCACAAACTTCAAGGGGAGAAATATCACACAATACCTCATCTTTAAAGGGATTGATGTTTTAGGGCAGATGACATTGTTGCCTGATGCAGATATCTCTTCCTTGGAAAAGCCAACTGATGGTTTAGGGATGCGGGTGCGGTGTTATCGGAATGTCCAGCCGCTTGATGACCTCTTTTGAGATCAAGTTATTCTGATTGCTGTTATCACCAGTGGAATGTAGTGGAGCCCCCTTTACCCACCTCTATGAGTGAAAGAGGTGTTCCCCTTCCTATGGTTCTTCTTCTTCACTTGGTTGAACTTTGGTGGTAGTGATAGTGGCCTTGGATTCAACATCGATGATCCGTTTCCCACTTTCTGGATTTGATTCATAGTTAGAATATGCCTTTGACTTGGAAAATTTCAGCTCGTCCACTAATGGCTTCTTGGAGAGACATTCTTTGGTGTTGTGGTAAGGGATTTTATGTTATTCACACCACTTTCCCGAGTCCTTATTCAACTTCTCATTTCCCTTCTTAGGTTGCGGGTCTGACTAGTTTTCCTGAGAGAGACCATATTTTCTCTTTCCCTTGTTTGGTGGGTTGGGACCACATTTTCCCTGCTTCAGTTGTGAGGAATTTCCATATCCAAACTCTCTCATTTTCTGCTTCAATTTTTGTTGTATCTTGACAACATATCTATAAACTACACCTAATGATGTGATGCCAAAAAAATCCATTTCTGTTTGAATGTATCTGTGTAGACAACCGCGATATTTGAGCACCAGATGTCATTCAGTGCCTTTGATTCCCAATTTGGTCCGCAGAGTATGGAAAATATTGGTGAAATATGGTATTGTCTGGTCCCTTTCGTGATGAAACGTGGTCCATCTTGTGTATTAGTCCTTGTATCTTCCATCAGGGTGGTATTTTTCTTTAATAACATCCCTGAAGGAATCCCAAGTGGTGGTGACCGCAAATATTGGAGATTCCTCTGTGGCCCTTTGCTCAGAGTACATATCCCACCAGTCTTTAACATGGGGGATGACCTTGAGGAGTGCAAAAGTAATATTTTCCCTATCGGAAAAATTGTGGACCAAAAAATACCCTTCGAGCAGATTCAACCATTTATCTACAACATCCGCATCTATCAGTCCTTCAAATAACAAAATATCAAAATTTACTTGTACCTTGAAGGGGGTTGGCTGGACGCTTGATGAAGATGCGTCTCCTGTGGGTAGTCGTCGAAGGATCTGTGCAAAGTGTTCCATCATCATGTTCCTTTTTCATGCAAGGGATTCCTTGAGAAACAATTTAAAAGTATTTCCTTCTCCATTATCTTTCTTCTCATCCCCCATGAATTGTGGTCAGGTTCAATGCGACCAATTTTGCAAAGGGCTCAAATTGTTTGAGTCCTAGCTTCTTTTACCCAGATCATGTCAAGGAAATGCACAAAGAAAACAAATGAAGAGAAAACCACTCTGATACCACTGATTTAGATTTATGAGCAGAACGAAATGAATAAAATATTTAATACCATAACATAGAGATATAGAGAACAACAATAGATATCCAATGAACAATAACTTCTATTTAATAAATAAAATAGGCTAAAATTGTAAAACTGCATAATTGAAACATCTTGCTCGAATGATGGTAGCTATCTCTGAGAAGAGATGTGTTTGTTAAACACATCGGTCTGATAAGAATGATTACAATGAGGCTCTAGAGACCTTTTTAACATTAGTCATAAATTCCAAAACCCTAGACACCCAAAAACCTAACACTGGGAGATGAAACGCCAAAAGTTATGTGGACCCCGATGGGTAAGTTGGTACCTCAACTTCCTCGGGTCGTAAATTTTTCCTACGACCTCTGTTTTAGGTGTGTGATAGCCCGTTGGAAGGTTCTTTTTGAGAACTACACATTATGCCATAAAAGTCTAACTTCGTCTATAGTTTGACTATTGCAAGCCAAAAAAAACATTGTTTAGGGCCCCAAAAGGACCCTGGAAGTACAAAAAGATGTACTGATACGAAAAATTCCAAAATAAGCCAATTGGAATAGGTGGGTGGCCACCAATATCCACCTGCATCAACAATAGGTTGGAGGAAGTTACTTAATACAAGTATATTGAAATTGATATCGACCACAAGCTCAATTTGAACTATAGCGTTGAAAAAATGATAAATGGAGGGTTGAAAAATTATTATGGAATAAAAAACAATTGTAAATCAACAAACCTTTGTCTTTGGGATACAAAAAAACTCCTCTTTTACACTCTTGTCGCTCTAGTAATCTTATATGGATGTGAAGTTTGGGGTTGCATTATAGCTAGAGAATCCTGAGAAAGAGAGAACACATCGAAAATAATTTTATAACTTGTAATCTCAAAATTAAGGAAAATACATACTATCCTATCCTCCTCATAGAAGAAAGCCTTTCCCCCATTGGGAGCATTGCTATGATTAGATACCTAACATACAAGAACAAGATAAACAACATGGATGAGAAGATGCTCCGAAAATTGCTTCAAACTCTAGCCAAAACCATCAGTGGGGGATGGCATAAAGATGTTAAATCTTGGTTAAATCATTGGGGAATACAAGAATAAATCGTCATGCATAACATCCATAATATTACAAACATTATCACTTCTAAATTTAAGGATAATATGAGGTGTAAAATAATTAGTGGATAATTAGTGGATCAAAATTACCTTTTTAAAAAGTGTAGAGAAGAAAATCAACATTTCTAAAATAAGAACAAACTCTAATGAGCTACATCTTGAAACTTTGCATTGCGAAACTCTCAAAATACCATGGGATGAGAGAATTAGTCACCTTTGTGACACTAAGATTGTAGAAGATGAAAAACACTTCCGTGCATTGGGAAACTCCCAAAATACCATGGGAGGAGAGAATTAGTCACCTTTGTGACACTAAGGTGGTAGAAGATGAAAAACACTTGCTCTTTATTTCCAACGTACACACATATTAGATCCCAATTTAAAAATGTTTGCCACATTACGGACCTCCCGAACCTCTCCCGAACCTCCTAAGCCATAAAAACTATGGTGATATTGGAACACTCTCTCAATGCTTTTGAGCATAGAAATACGATTTTAAAGAAATTGAAGTAATCTATTACCTTCTTAAGGTCCCATAAACCAATTGGTCTCAATCATAATCATCATATAGTTATCTTAATAAAGGTGGATATTGAAATATTTTATTTATGGTTAGCATTGAAATATTTTTTTGCTATTAATATTTTTTTTAAATGCCACATATCAACTCCATATTGAGCATGGAAGGAATTATACATCTCTGTCCTATTAGATTGTAAAAAACACCTTTAAATGCAATTAAAAACATCTATTGAAAACAACATTTAAAATAAAAATAAAAGCAAAGATACTATGAAAACAAAATTCATATAAAGATT
Source organism: Picea mariana (assembly GCA_032191745.1). Taxonomy (NCBI): domain Eukaryota; kingdom Viridiplantae; phylum Streptophyta; class Pinopsida; order Pinales; family Pinaceae; genus Picea; species Picea mariana. The sequence goes on from JASDQU010372745.1 coordinate 21,223, forward strand.
GTAACATTTATTCTTAGTTTAATTTTCCTTTAATGCATGATTTAATGGAGTAGTTTTTATCTTCACACCAAAGCTCAATTTAGTATTCCGAAGTATTTTTTCCCTTCCCACCTAACAGTATAGTTTATGTGAACAAAAAAAAATAGTTTTTCCCTTCCCACCTGATACTAGTTTCCACCTGATACTAGTTTATGTGAGAAAGAAAATATACTCCCAAACTAGTTGGTCCATGGCAGATGAAATTTTTAAGCCCTATGCCTATGCATAGACGACAGACTAAACAAAAAATCGGGGAGGCATTTGGATTGTGAACATAAAAAATGGCGAAGCATTTGGATTGTGATCATAAAAGCTGGCAGCTTTACGGGAAGAGTGCTGAGCTCGTTGCAAATCGGTTTGCAGCTTTCCCTATACTGAGCTGCCACCTATGTTCAACGGAACGAATCCTGGGCATATAGTGGAAGTGAAAAGTAAGTGAGTTTATTGTTTCGTGTTGGACTAAATCTTCCCCGAAAGCTTCAGGATTCTGTTGCAGCTCAACATTGTCGGACATGCAGAACGCCTGAACCTTCTTTACTCATTCTCTGACTTCCATCTTATCCATTGTTTAGTATTAAATATCAAGCTTTCAATACCTTTTCAAAACACAGATACAGACCAATCGAATGCTTTGATGATATACACAAATACATCTACAGACAGGAAGCTCCGTTTCTGCTATCACAAATGTGTACGAATTCTGCTATCATAGTTTCCATGTCAAAGTGATTGAAACCATAGAGCTTTCCATTCCTCTGTTATAACTGCTGTTCTTGTTCTTGTTATTAATTCTTGCTTACTTATTTCCAGTGGATGCATTCGTAAGTCCACAGATCAAGGTTAACGCAGTCTTTGTTGCGTTAATCACAGATACTATACCAGGAATATATTGTTGTTTACAAATCGAAATAGATTTTATTGTTGACTTTATCACCAACAGATCCTGTGAGATCGTTGTGTCGAATAGTCATGGAAATGAGTTCAGTATATGAGCCAGTTCTAATTTCTGAATCGGACATTAAAGTAGGAGAGCCCCTTAAGCTTGCTCCTTCAAAGCCCACGCCTACAGGAACACTCTATCTCTCCAACATTGATGTTACCGTCGCTTTTCCAGTGGAGACCATATTTTTCTTCCAACCTCCTCCTGCAGACAAGCCCTGCACAGACGATGTAGTAGAGAAGATGAAGGGCTGGTTCTCTGATCTGCTGGTACCTTATTATTTTCTGGCTGGGAGGCTACAGCTCAATCCTGGGAATGGTAGATTGGAGCTCAATTGCAACAGATCAGAAGTTTTATTTGCAGGAGCATCGTCAGAGCTTACGCTTATGGAGCTTGGGGACTTGTCACGTCCAAATCCTTCTTTCAGAAATCTGATTGTGAAGACTGATGAATTCAAGGAGCTAAGCGATACTCCTCTCATCACCATGCAGGTATCTATACGAGCACTGATTTTCTTGACGTTTGTCTGTTAGTCCTCGACCTGTCAATGTTGTTAATCGTAATCTCAAGTTACCTGATCCGTCTTGGTTCTTTTGGTTCTTTATGGATCAAGGTCAATATTTATGTTAATTAGTAAGTAAAAGATTTTGAAGATTTTTTTTCGGGATATTTAATTGAAATTCTGTTAGAAATTGTTGGATTGGTAAATTTAAGTGATTATTTTTGTAGACTTGAGTGTTTTGGGAGTTTTTCAGTATGCTTAATTCATTTCTGCATTCAGAAATGAATTTTGAACAACAAAAAATAGTGATTCGTGTAAATTTATATTCTCTAAAAATAACAGTTAGTAGAACAGCTAGCCAACGACTTTATGTTAATATGTATTTATGTTAATAATTTGGATTATCAAGTTACATATCTAAAAGTTGGTTTAAATGGGTTTGAGTTTGTTCCAAATGGGTTTGGTTAGTATGTTGTTTTGATTTTTAAGTTTCAGTAGGTTTAACTGTTAAGAATATGTGTTTTTTTTTAAAAAGGTAGTAAGTTCAAATTCAGAGAAGTCTGATATGTATACTTTTTAAAACCCAGAAAAATAGAATATGTATACCTCTGTAGGCTTTACTAATTAAATAGCTAAACATGATATTAACATCTTGAATTCTCCTCATTAACTAGAGCAAGTATCATAGCTTATCTTTGAGTGATCACGAAGTTGAGAGTTCGGGCCTCTCTCACCCCATCTGTTTTTCATTTCAATGTCTTGGGATAGCACAAGCAACTGATACCATGAGAACGCCGCAGTTTATGTTACTAGCACAGTCACAATTACGTGGCTGATTAACGTTGAAAGGCATATTAAAACGAAACGCGGCCAGCAAAGAAATGAAATGCCGTCAGCATAGAAATGAATCGAAACGCGGTCAGCACAGAAAAGTGGCCGCCACTTTTTTTAATCAGGTAGACGTGGCAATAAGTTAGTGAACACAGTAATTTTTAAACACGATTAAGTAAATGTAAAAAAGTAAACATATAAAAGGATGTCTTTATAACAACTCGAAAGTTAATGGATGAAATCAGAGCCATTCATTTATTGTGATGACTAAAAATATTCTAGGCATATTTAATCTCATCCATAAAAAACTTATTAAAAACTAAAAACCTATTAAATTAAATGTGTCCATTATCAATAGCTATACGCCTTTCAGAATAATTATTGTTTTTCATAAATTCTTTTGAAATGTTATATCTGTGATGTTGGAAAGTAAGTAACTGCAGG
>JASDQU010372745.1:24028-38800 GCA_032191745.1 Picea mariana
AGCTCAATTGCAACAGATCAGAAGTTTTATTTGCAGGAGCATCGTCAGAGCTTACGCTTATGGAGCTTGGGGACTTGTCACGTCCAAATCCTTCTTTCAGAAATCTGATTGTGAAGACTGATGAATTCAAGGAGCTAAGCGATACTCCTCTCATCACCATGCAGGTATCTATACGGGCACAGATTTTCTTGACGTTTGTCTGTTAGTCCTCGACCTGTCAATGTTGTTAATCGAAATCTCAAGTTACCTGATCCGTCTTGGTTTATGGATCAAGGTCAATATTTATGTTAATTAGTAAGTAAAAGATTTTAAAGATTTTAAGAAATGAAGAATTTTTTGGGGATATTTAATTGAAATTTCGTTAAAAATTGTTGGATTGATAGATTTAAGTGATAATTTTTGTAGACTTTAGTGTTTTGGGAGTTTTTCAGTATGCTTAATTCATTTCTGCATTCAGAAATGAATTTTGAACAACAAAAAATAGTGATTCATGTAAATTTATATCGTCCAAAAAAACCAGTTAGTAGAACAGCTAACCAAAAACTTTATGTTAATATGTATTTATGTTAATAATTTGGATTATCAGGTTACATATCTAAAAGTTGTTCTAAATGGGTTTGGGTTTGTTCCAAATGGGTTTGGTTAGTATGTTGTTTTGATTTTTAAGTTTCAGTAGGTTTAACTGTTAAGAATATGTATTTTCTTTTAAAAAGGTAGCAAGTTCAAATTCAAAGATGTCCCATAAATATACTTTTTAAAACCCAAAAAAATAGAATATGTATACATCTGTAAACTTTACTAATTAAATAACTAAACATGATATTAACATCTTAAAGTCTCATTAACTAAGGCAAATATCATAGCTTATCTTTGAGTGATCACGAGGTCGAGAGTTCGGGCCTCTCTCACCCCATCTGTTTTTCATTTCAATGTCTTGGGATAGCACAAGCACATAATCCCATGAGAACTCCGCAGTTTATATTATTATTGCTTTTCATAAATTCTTTTGGAATGTTTATATCTGTGATGTTGGAAAGTAAGTAACTGCAGGAGACTGGTACATGCAGGTTACTCGGTTCAAGTGTGGAGGATTTTGCGTTGGACTGGTAACGTATCACTGCCTAATGGACGGCATATCTGCTGTAGAATTTCTCCACAACCTTGCATCCATAGCGAGGGGGGAAGGCCTCCTCACCGAACCCAAATTTGACAGAACCTCCTTGAGAGCTCGGGTTCCTCCGCATATCAATCACCAGCATCATGAATTCATCGAAGTTCAAGACAATATGATATCATCTAGCATGACAGCATTCACTGCATCAGACACAGAGATTCTTTCGGTTAAAAATCTCTCAGAAAATCAATCCTACGGAGTATTTATGTTCTCTTTGGAGATGCTGCAACGCCTGAAACAAAAGGCAATGAAAGACAACATCATCAGCGGATGCTCTACGTTCGAAGTTATGGTAGCTCACTTGTGGCAGGCAAGAACGAAGGCGGTATTCCAGGACCCCACACAGACATCCACCGTGTTATTTGCTGTCGATATACGTTCTAAGGTAAATCCACCTCTACCCAAAGGATTTGTAGGTAACGGGGTGGTCACAGCCTATGCAAGTGCATCGGTTCACGAACTGAAAGAAAATCCACTCTCCTATTGCGTTGCAGAGATTCAGAAGGCCATAGCTTCCATAACGGATGACTATATTCGATCTTCTCTAGACTGGTTGGAGGTCCACCGCGGCATCCCTGCTGCCATTAATGGGAACTTTTTCCTGTCTGCTTGGTGGAAGCTTCCGTTCTATGAATTTGATTTGGGGTGGGGTAAGCCAGTTTTTGCAGGTCCAATAGTCAACGGCATGGCTGAATTTGTTCTTCTCATCGCCAATGGCTGTCGGGAAGGAATAAACGCGTGGCTTATTCTGGAACCTCATCAGATGGACAAATTTGAAATGCACATCAGAGAGATTTAGTCACAGCTTATACCTGCTAGCCTGCCATTTATCCAGACAAAAATATTTCGACTGCATATTACATCTTACATTGTCTCAAATCCCTAGATTGCTGCATCGTTAAGATAGTCTCAAACCTAAATGCTTTGTATTTAACTAATTCTTCAAAGGATAGCAGGATGATGAAGGGAGATATCTCTGTAAAAAATATATATTTTATTAGATATCGTGATTTATATATTCCGGTTGTAATACTACTCTAATCTGTGTCCTACTTACCAGATTATCAGGCCAGCATCTTCCCATGAAGATAATCTGTCACTGTTTGAAATTAGCCTAAAGAAAACCCTAAAGATGGTTCTTCGAACAAAAAGTGTTGAAGAGTAATATGGAACGCCTTGGCCTACATTGTCATGACGAAGTTTGCTCATAGTGTTTTAAATATCAAAAGTGAATAAAATTACAATGGCTGGTTGAATGAAAATGAAAGGGAAGAGGTCATGAATGCATTTCCCGAATTTCTGTAAAACCGTTCCAGAAAAATCTCCTTGAAACACTCGAGTCATTTTCTCCCCTATCAAGTTTTATTTGAAACACTCAACTGATTTTCTGCCATATCATGTTTTACTTGAGCCTCAACAGAGCACATCCGACAAGACTCATTTTGTCTACTATCAAGTTTTACTTGAGCTGCAACGCAGCATATAGCGACATTAAAATGTAGAGCAAGTGATCGAGTTGATGGGATTACTTAAACAGTTAAAAAATATATAAAAGGATTTCAATGACATGTATTTATAATAAAGTTTGAGTGGACTTAATGGTTAAGAACATGTGTTTCCTCTTAAAAAATCATAATTTCAAATCCAGAGGGGTAGGATATGTATACTTAAGTTCTTATTATAAATATTTTCTTTTGTAGGAGAATATAAAGTAAAAAATAATATGAGGGTGCCCCCAATCGGGGTGGTATTGCGGTCCACCTGGCAGGCCGTGCGCGAGGGAGGAGGCCAGCGGAGCACGGAGCCATGTGCTAGGCTCGTGCCCTCTGCAGCTGCCACCCCAGGACTTTAAACCGCATTCAAGGCTGATGGGAGGGGCATTAATCCCACCCCCCTTGACCCACTCTATGCATCGAACCATGCGGATTTCTTTTGGCATTATCACCTAGTTCTGTGGCTTAGACTCTGGTCCTACGATTTTCATGGTTTTTCAGGCGATTTTTACACTCCACCTTGGCTCTGCAGACTCTCTGTAGAAGTTGAGCTTTGCCATGCCGCGTCTTCGTATGCGCCCTCGTCGGGGCTCTCCCTGGCACCCGCGACGCCCTCACTCCTCCTCCTCGCCCTCCGGTTCACCCACCCCAGGTCCTCGCTGTGTAGATTTAGTCGACACTTCCTGGACCCAGGCATGGCGCTCTCCCCCCGACTTGCACTCCTCCTCTCCCCCGCCGTCGCGCCATGGCCAACCTCGTCACAATCAAAAGACGACCTCTCCCTCTCTGCCGCATGAACACTATGCCATTCTACAGGACCTTGTTTTTGAGCTCCGGGATGGGGTGAATGACCTCCAATTCCGAGTCCAGCAAATGGAAGGGAGGCTTTCTATCCTTCTACAGCTCCTAGCCACTCCCCCTCTAGCCGCTCCAGAGATCTCCAACGATCCTCCTGAGACATCCAGTGACAATGCAAGCAGTTACCAACAAGCTACCACAGGGAAAGGCCAGCATTTCGACGGGACGACAGCTTCTCCAGAGCCCACGACCGCTCTCATGCGGAAGGAGACTTTGGCACACTCTGCAGGAGGGAACGACGAGGCAGTTTCGGCAGTGGTAGCCGAGGAGACGGATACCAGCATCCAGATGCACGGGGATGAGTGCAACAATGCCATGGATATGCAATGGACCGCCAGTGGGACACCTGTCATAGAGGAACCCTGGCCTAGCATCCTACCTGAGTATGTTCCAGATTATACAGTGCTTGTTCCTTACTTTAGCTCTAGTGGCTCTCATGGTAGTTAAATAGTTTAGATTTTCACTAGCTCTGTTAGCAATTTTGATACTTATTATATACGGTTGGCTAAACTGGTTTCTCCTCACGGAGTAGTTCAGTAATTACAACCGCATGACTAAGCAAATGTACTCTTGATCCTGGTTTTGAGAAGGATTCTTATATAATACAAAAATTTACTTACAAAAAAAAAAAAAATAATATGAGGGCAAGGCTCCCTTCATATGGATATGTGAAAATGAACACGTCGTCTTCACCCCACCCTCATATAAAGATATGCAGGTAAAAAATAATATGAGGGAGATGACAGCCTAAAATATTGAGTAAAGCATAATATTATGCTTTACTCTATATTTCCCCTTACCCTTATATATTATGTTTTACTTTATATTTTCCCTCACCTTTATGTATATTTAGTGGGACTGGGGAATATAGAATAAAACATACCAGTATATAGAGTAAAACATAATATTATGTTCTACTCAAATATATTTCCCCTCATCCTCATATAATTAAATAAATAAGAAAGAAATGTAAAACAATTAGTGAATACTCGAAAGAAAACATTTTATGTTTAAGGTAATTAATTTTAATTGCAATTATCTTTTCGAATAAGTTAAAATTATAAATAATTAATGGATTTATTACTAATGGCATTGAGAAGAAGATATGTTGTCACTTAACCATTGCATTTAAAAAACAATAAAGACATACTAACATTAAAAAAAATACAAGTAGACTTATAAATTTAACTTAAGAGCATAAAAATTTAGAAAAAATTGTAACTTAAAGAGTTTCATCATGTAATTGTTTATAAATTCAAAATTTATTTTAAGTTAATTTATTTCAAAATTAAAATAAATTTATAGAAAAAAATGATTTCTTTTCATATACATTTTATAAAGAAATTTTCTTTTATACTAAAATATAAACCACTGTAGATCCAATTTGTGAAGGTGTGAACCTTTCCTCAAGTTTTGCACTTTAAAAATTGCTTTCTTCTCTAAAAGTTTGATCTCTCTTAACCCAAAATTCTAATAGATCTATTTTGAAAATGATAAAAAATTAAAAATATATATAATTATAAAAATGATAATTTTTTTTTAAATAGAATAATTAATAATTAAAAAAACAACATTATTATTTAAAAGAATATAATTATAAAAAGGTATTTTAAAAAAAATAATAATTAATAAAAAAAAAAATATTTTCATAGGATTTTCTTTTATACTAAAATATAAACCAATATAGCTCCAATATTTGAAGGTACAAACCTTCTATAAAAATGCTTTCTTGTCGGAGAAGTTTAATCCGTCCTCGCTATTTTGGAAATAATGAAAATTACCTGGTCACTTTTTAAAAAACATATTGTTTAAAGGAATATAATTATAAAAAGGATAATTTTTTTAAAAATAGAATAATTAATAATTAAAGAAACATTTAAATCTAAATATTAATAGAAAAGTAAATTAACAAGACGCATCGAAGGACATAGTCCTTGCAGTTTGTTGTGAAGTCTAACGAAACAATTAGAAACCATAAGGAGAGGTTTTAAAAGATATGTTTGTAAGATGTATTTAAAAGCATGGACAACATATTTGCGAGCAGGTTTGAAAGCAACAATGTAATTAATTGCAAGCAAAGCAAAGCATAGAAGTAGGACCAAAATAGATGTAGATGGGTTAAGGTGGGGTTAAACTTTTGGAGTAGTTCCAACTATCTAATATATTAATAATTGTGTTTTTAATTATTATTCATTATTTGAATAAATGAAAAAACAATATATAAAACAAATAATATAATGAAAGTTTAGCAAGTTTTCTGATAAGTATATAACTTATAACAATTTCAAATATCGTTATGAAAGTTTATGCCATGAGGTGCAAATGGAGAGGAAAAAAAAAAAAGGAAGAAAACCCCTAATATTATTTGGTCTAGGAGGTTCGCAAAAAAAGGAGACCACAAAACCTTAGAGCCTATGTGTTAATGTGCATAAGGGTGGTTGGATAGGACAAAATTGGTGCTAAGACTTGAAAGTGATAGCTTGATGCACTGAAAACTCCAGAAAAGTACTAAATGCACAATTGAAAACCAACTCGAGAATCAAATATTTTGGTGGGGGGTTTGTGCTGCCATAGACTTGTTGAAAATAAGTTTAGTGATTATATCTATGCATATAATGAATCTATTTCTCTACATACACCTTGTTTCCTTTCAAACACATTGGTATCATAGTAGCTTCTAGGAGGCTTTTGGTGTTTATCTTGTGGTTCTTTGAGATGAATAAGAACCACAACATGTGGTAACAAGTACCACACTTTGATGACAAGAATTATGATGTTTGATGCATCAAGATAAAGGCCATTTTTTTCTCTCAAGAGTTGATGGAGCTTGTTGAAAATGGATTCCATGATCTAGTGGACCAAGCTGTGTTCAATGGACTCACTCATAATGAGAAGAACATAGTAAAGGAGAATAGAAATAAGGACACCAAGGCTCTTTACTTTATACAAACAACGATGGGATACACCATTTTTCCAAGGATAGAAGTAGCTGCAAAATCCAAGAAAGCATGGGAGACTTTGAAAAATGCATACGAAGGTAGTGGAAAATTAAAGTTTGTCATGTTACAATTGTTCAGAAGAGACATTGAAAATTTGCAAATGAAGGAGTGTGATTTAGTGAATCACCATTTTACTTGCACCATGAGCTTGGTTAATCAAATTAGAACTAGTGGAAACACTCTTGAGGGTCAAAGAAACATGGAAAAAACCTTGAGAAATCTTCATCCTAGATTTGATCCTATTGTTGTAGCAATAGAAGAGTGAAAGGATTTAACTCAAATGTCTTTAACTAGCTTTTGGGTTCCTTGCAAGTCCATGAACAAAGGATGAATGGATAAAATACCATCTCGTTTGATCCCTCAAGTTTTAGTGAGAGGAAGAGGAATATCATCTAACAATAGAGATGTTGCTAGAGGTGGTGGAAGTGGAAGTTTCAACAACAACCATGAAAGAGGATGAAACATGTTTTTAGAAATGCATGAAAAAGAAAGGATCAATAGTAATTCACATGGATTTTTTTGACAATGGTATGACAAATACAATGTCCAATGCCATTACTACAAAAAGTTTGGACATGATGCATTTGAATTTAGAAAAAACAATACAATATGTATAAGAAAAATGCAAATTTCATTAAGAGAGAAGAAACTCAAAGTGGAAAGAAAGAAAATTTGTTTATCATATGAAATGCAGTAAAAGAAAGTAATAAGAATGTTTGGTAATTAAATATTTCTTGTAGAAACCACATAAGTTGAAGTAAAGAAATGTTTTATAGCATTGATAAATTAGTGAAATATGAGTCGAGAATGGGAAATAACAACAAAGTACCGATCATGGGTAAAATGATGCATCTACATTTGCACCAAGAAAAGTTACATTAAACAAATCCAATATGTATGGAATGCCCCCCATTTAAAACATGACCTCATTAGTGTTGGGTAGTTAGTTCAAAGGCGATATAGGGTTGTCTTTGAGAATGGAGAAAACATTATTTTTTTATATAAATGACAGTAACACTCAAATTGTAGTAGTCTAAATGATAAACATAAGAACATTAACTTTAACCGTGAAGAATGTATTTTCAATTGCATTCAAAATTGATACAATAGACAAACATGGGTTGTGGCATCTAAGATATCATCACTGGAACTTTATTGCGTTGAAATTTTTTTATAAGAAGAAAATGGTAAGAGGATTGCCTTTGATTGAACAATATATGAGTGTTTCATTTTGGGAAAGCAACATAGACATTATTTTCCCACTAGTAAATCATGAAGAGAAAGAGCTCAATTTGAGTTGATTCATTCGTATCATCTATGTGGTCCTATGTAAACCCCCTCTCTCGTCAAAAGTTAGTATTTTATAACATCCATACATGATTTTAGTAGAATAACATGATTCTATTTATTAAAGTATAAATATGAGGCCTTTGAGATCTTCAAGTAATTCATATCTCTAGTTGAAAAACAGATCGGATACTGCATAAAGGTCCTAATGACTAAAAGAGGAGGAAAATAAATATCAAATGAGTTTCTAAACTTTTGCAAAGAACATGGAATCAAGTAGCAATTTACTGCAAGGTATACACCACAACATAATGGTGTGGTGGAGAGGAAAAATATAACCATTTAGGAAATGGATATGAGTATGTCAAAGGATAAAGGATTTCCAAACTAATTTTTGGGTTAAGCAATACAAAATGCAATTTATTTGTTGAATATATATCTTTAAAAAAGTGTTTGTAACATGGTTCTAGAAGAGGCATGGAGTAACAAAAATCCCATTATTGAACACTTAATATTTTTTGGTTGTGCGACATTTGGACATATACTTAAGGAAATAATATAAAAATTTATTGGATATAGTGAGCATTCAAATCTATACAAACTATACAATCTTGAAACAAAGGAGTTAATAATCAACAAATATGTTATTTTTCTTGAAGATGAAACATTGATTGATCGACAAGGAGGAACACAAGCTGTTAGGGAACTAACACCTCCTATGGATTTATCAAATGGCACACAAGGTATTACCATAGTGATACCTCAAATCATTGGCATTCAACATGGAGAACAAGGTGTAACCCAAGAAACACCTACATTGAAAATTTCCTAAGTTTTCCCCCACACAACTCCTCCATTAGGTACTCCTAGCACAAAAGGAAGAATTGATCCATTATCTTCAAGGTATCACGGAAATGGTAGCTCAAGGAAAACAAGAAGATTGAAGGATATATATGAGACATCCATGGATGAAGATGATGATAATGTATTGGTGAATTGTTCCTTATTTTCTTTATCTTATGCTATTTACTTTGAGGATGCAATAAAAGAAAGAAATTTATAGGATTCCATCGATAAAGAAATGAAAGAAGTTGAGAAAAATGATATGTAAGAGATAGTAAACCTTCAAGTAAGAAAATAAGTTATTGGTGCAAAGTGTTTTTATAAAACCAAGAATCATTTCGAGGGAAAAATTGAAAGACACAAAGAATGACTTGTTGTCAAAGGGTATAAATAACAACATGAAAGAGATTATAATAAAACCTTTTCTCCTATACCAAGGATGGAAATAGTAATTTTTCTCCTAGCAATAGCACCTACACATGGAAATTCCATCATATGGATGCAAAATCATATTTTTTCAATGGAGCGTTAAAGGAAGAAGTATATGTTGAACAACTCCCAGTTTTTGAAAATATAGAACTTTAGAAGAAAATGTATAAGTTTAAGAAAGCATTGTATGGAATCAAACAAGTCCCCAAGGCTTGATATGGATGCATTGGCTCACACTTGTTGATGGTTATAGTAAAAATAGAAACAAAGCAACACTTTATATCAAAGTCAACAATCTATATGGAATTATAATTGTTTGATTATAAATATATGCTTTTGATTTTACAGGAAATGCTAATATGTTCATAGAAGAATTTAAAACAACAATGAAGAAAGAATTTGAAATTATAGATATGGAATTATTGAGATACTTTCTTGATATTATGGTTAAAATGAACATATCTTCATATCTCAATACAAGTATGTAGGGGATACCTTGAAGAGATTTAGGATCATGAATAACAAGCTAGCACCGACACTAGAAACAACAGGTTTGAAGATAAGCAAAGATGAATGCAATAGCAATGTGGATCCAAATTTTTACAAAAGTATGGTTGAAAGTATTATGTATATAATAACGACAAGATCTCATATCATGTATGGAATCATTCTATTCTCTAGGTGTATGGAGACTCCAAAGAAAACAATCTTATAAGTAGGAAAGATAATTTTAAGGTATGTGAATGGCACCAAAAATCCATGGAATTTTGTATATTACAATAGATAACTTTGAGTTAATTTGGTACACTGATAGAGATTGGGGAGGAAATGTGGATCATTGAAAGAGAGAATTTGTATATTTTTTCCAAATTTGGTTAGGATCTATTTCATACAATTCAAAGAAGAAATACACTCTGCCATTTTTCATATTGGAAGCGGACGACGTGGTAGCAAATAAACTAACTTGTCAAGTTGTATGGTTAAGAAGAATACCATTAGATTTGAACCAAGAGAAACAAGAGGGAACATCAATATTCTATGATAATCAATGGCTTATATTTAGATCAAATAATATAGTATTTCATAGGCCGAACAAACATATAGTCATAACATACCATTTCATAACAAAATAGGTTGAGACTAGAGAAATGAATTTGGAATTTTGCAAGTCAAACAAGAAACTTGAAGACATATTCACAAAAGAATTGTCGAAGGAGAATTTTGAGAAACTAAGAGGAGATATAAGACTCATTGACCCCAACAAACACTTGAATTATATCTCAACTATCACTTTAGTCTTGAAATCCTAAAGTTTCTTTGCATCCATACCTCATGTGGTTATTATCGATTTAGGGAATTCAAGATTAAAAGGGAGTGTTGAAAATAAGATTGATGAGAAATGTGAAATAAATGACCTAAACTTTCCAAACCAACAACTCTGCAACCTCTTTTGAATTTCACTCATGGATTACTATTGAAACACTCAAAGATATTTTATCTAGTAACCATAAATTTAATGTATATGGTTGTAGTGGGTAATATATTTTTGGGGAATAGTTTGTTTTAAATAAAAGAGTTGTATTCATATTTGTATGAATTAGATCGATAGACAATATTACTGAACAAGAGGAATAATAGAATGTGCAGTGACACTAATTGTAAAAGAATTCAATTTGCAATATAAATCTGTTTTTTTTCTTGCATATACAACAATATCAAATACTATGGTTTAGTACATGGTTTTACTATGTTTATATACACATACACTCAAATTATTTTCCAATGAGACTAGATTTGCATAAAAGTATTCTTTCCTAGGAAATACTTCTACCTCGGTTCTTAACCAAACTAGGGGAAATCCTTAAGAGAAAGGACCGACATTGATCTGGGTCGGAAGGCACACTCCAATGAACCAAATATGGAATTTCTCTTTCGAGAATGAGAACTAATTAAGTTGAGAGATGTGCTAAGGATAGAATTAATACAAAGATAAAGTCCTTAACCAATGATTTAATACAATTTGATGTATTCCTGAACTTTGTAGCTTGCAAAACCTATGTAGGGAGAAAATGCACCAACCAAAGGATAAATAAACTAGAGAATATCAAATATCAATAAGTGCAATAAGAACATGAAATCCTTCTCAAAGATAAAATATTCCATGGACTTAACCAATTAACTTCTTATAATATTTTTATTTGTTTTGTTTATAGTGATGATGGAGATACTAAGGTGGTGTCAGTATAGGTTTCAAACGATGAAGATTCCTAAGAATGTGGTGGTGTAGAGGGGCACTCAAATTCTATCTCGAGATTGGGAAGAGGGCTTGTAATATCACCTACATCATTCATGATGAAGATTCCAGATAATGTGGTGGTGTAAAGGGGAAATCAAATGCTACCTCAGGATTGGGAAGAGTGTTTGTAATCTCACGTGCATTAGTCATGGGAGTAGGGATTGTACTAAGAAAGGGCATGGATATAGAACATTGGTGAGTCATGGGAGTATGGATAGGATTAAGAAGGGGCATGGAGATAGAACATAGGTGATGGGGGACATATTTAAACCAATCCAGAGGTTAGGAGTGGAAATCCAAAATGGCCTTGTCAACAGGTAGCAGGATTATGACGTTGGAGCGAGAAGAGGTTGGACTTGTGGGAATGGAATTCAATAGAGATAGGGAAGCTATAATATACTACATTTAAGAAAAAAAAAATCCATTATTGTTTATCCACATTCGTTGATCAATTTTATTACATACACACCTATCCTTAATATTTCTTCCTTGTTTTTCTTTGCTTCCATTTTTTTTTACTTAGTTGTTTTATCCTTTAAAATGTGGATTGTGGGTCACACTACTATAAAATTCCTATGTCCATACACCTACAATCCCTTATATCTATACTTAGTCATTTTTCTTCCTTAAAAATTCCAACACTTAGTCATTTTTCAAGTGATGTGGGTGAGCCGTTGCGGGAGGCCAACATGTTCCTATCACACAACTCCCCATGTCTCGTGTCCCATAGTTGCACAACACTTAGAATGAACCATATGTCTCCAAGTCCCTCAAAATGCACCTATTACCTTTTTCCATACTTAACCATTTTCTTATAATGTGGATGCGATACAATCGTCTATCCCACTTTGTTGTATTACTAAGAGCAGGTGTGAATCAATAATAGAGAAATTTAATCCTTTTTAACCATAGTATGCAAGTTTTATTTATCTTTATGATCAATATAGAATTATCATCCAATAAGTGAAAAGTAAATAAACCATGAAAAATGAACAATCATACACATACACAATACACAAATATTTTTATGTGGAAACTCAATGCGAGAGAAAACCACAGAACACTTTTTCTTATATGCCTTTAAGAATTACATTCATTGGAAGAACCAACTTCCTTTTTTCTCCAACTACATCTGGAAGGAGGCTCTGACCCCCTATATTTTTAGGCTACAACCTGAGGGAAGCTATAACTCCCTAATTTTCTGGCTACAAACCGCTATGTCCTCTCGCTACAACTGGAAGGTGGCTACAACGACCTATCCTTTCCCCATCCCTCCACTATAAAATACAAGTGTAAAAATAAGAAACCACTTCCACACTATCACTGTGAGATATATTACTATAAATATGTACCAACCTATACCACTGACCTGTAGCCAACTTATACCACTACGATGTAATCAACCTATACTTGAACTAAGCCTATACCAATCAGAACCAACATATACTCAACCTATATATGCTGCAGCGTGCGTATGTATGCTCCCTATCTATACTGCAACCTGGGTATGTACGCGACCTATCAGTACTGCAGCTTGGATATGCCTTCTGAAAACTAGGTTTTTCTCTCTCTAAAAACACTGACCCTCTTCATCCTCTATCACATCAACCTGCAACATGTCACTGTGTCCATACTGTAACTGTGCCTATGCATATATCCTAATACATATTCTTTGACCAAATGCATCTATATCTCTCTAGTCATGTGCCATACAAGTATGTATAATCATGAACAAGTATAATAACCCTTAGATGAACTAAACATCAAAGCCTTTCTGATATACAACCTTTCAATACATCAACCACTTCACAAATACAATCTCTCAATTATGTATCGAAAAAACCCT
The DNA here is from genome assembly GCA_032191745.1 of Picea mariana. NCBI lineage: Eukaryota > Viridiplantae > Streptophyta > Pinopsida > Pinales > Pinaceae > Picea > Picea mariana. The sequence goes on from JASDQU010372745.1 coordinate 37,254, forward strand.
TAACCATATGCCAAGAAATACAAGATGTGTCTCAAATCTAACAAGATGTATCAATGATAAATATTGATTGTACAAACATTGTATTTCTGTAGATCTAACTTATACAGAAAATCCCAGGCAACCACCAATATTTCTATGGAAAATACTCAAATCCCCATAACCATTTCTCATGTATACAACAAAATCCAACTACTCATAGAAATAAGACATACCTTTTGAACCAGTAGATAGATCTGATGTACCCGATCATTGTAGAGATTCCTGGGAGCTTGCTTTCAGAATTTAGAGAGCCGACTACTAGCCCACATACATACATTCCCTCCTCCAATGTATCACGCGTACACCTCAAAAACTAGGGTTTTTTCAGTATTTTATGTAATTCTGAAACTTTCACCGTCAACCCCTAGTGATATCTTAGACTTGTGCTACTTCAGATATATGTATGAGTACCTGCAATAAACCTTACACAATAATAAATATCCATTGTTCTTAACAGGTACTAATAGGAGAGAGTTTCTATTTTATTTATGCTTCCATGTAGCTTCCTCAATGGATTATCTTCTAACAAACTTAACCCAAATTCCTTCTTTTAGAGCTATCCCACTTCTAACCCACTTTTCTACAAATAGTAAATTCTCCACTTCTAGTTGAAACTAATCTACTTTTAATTATTTTCTTATTGCAACAACTTAACCCATGATTAACTCCTAGTTTTACTCACTTGACTAGTCAACTTCTTCTAGGAGCTTCTAGAATATTTTTGACTTCTTTGGCCTTATAGATAACTCATGAGGGTTCTTCAACTTCACAAGGCCATAAATCTCTAATCATGAGGAGTTATGTGGCATTCCACATATCACAGGAAATGGCATGACATGTACTATCCATATATAATAGCCTTACCTGCAAATATATTAAAATTCATACCATTATACATCAATCAAGCTAAAGTCCCTTAACCATACAATTGGGGCTACCAAAATTTTCTATTGGACTTGCTTCAAGGGTTGACACACTACTACATTTGGGTCAAATTCTGACGTTTTATTTGCGGCGTTATGGACAAAATTGTCCATATTGCCGCAAAATAGAGGAAATTTATAAAAAAAAAAATTCATGTTGCCCGATAACGTCCGTCTTGCCACGTTGACGTCTCTCTTGCCACGTTAACGTCGGTCTTGCCACGTTAACGTCGATCTTGCCACGTTTTCCACTGGAACGTCTCTCTTGCCACGTTTTCCACTGAAACATCTCTCTTGCCACGTTTGTGAAGATCTATGTCGCAATTGCAACGTTAACGTTGGTCTTGCCACGTTAACGTCAGTCTTGCCACATTTTCCACTGGAACGTCTCTCTTGCCACATTTGTGAAGATGTATGTCACAATTGCGACGTTTTGGAAACTAGGTTTTCCCCTCCAACGGTCACCTTAGTATGTTCACCAAGTCAAAATACCAACAGTCACTTAGGACTTCTTTACGACGGAATTGCGACGTTACAAAATCTATAAATATGTTGCATTTAACGGATGTTGCGACAAGTTTTCTA
>JASDQU010372745.1:39245-60559 GCA_032191745.1 Picea mariana
CAAAAGTGAAGAAAATTGCAATGGCTGGTTGAATGAAAATGAAAAGGAAGAGGTAATGAATGCATTTCCCGAATTTCTGGAAAACCGTTCCAGAAAAATCTCCTTGAAACACTCGAGTAATTTTCTCCCCCATCAAGTTTTATTTGAAACACTCAACTAATTTTCTGCCATATCATGTTTTACTTGAGCCTCAACAGAGCACATCCGACAAGACTCATTTTTTCCACTATCAAGTTTTACTTGAGCTTCAACGCAGCATATAGCGACAATAAGATGTAGAGCAAGTGATCGAGTTGATGGGATTACTAATGAGTGAGTCTAATGGTTAAGAACATGTGTTTCTTCTTAAAAGATTATAAATTCAAATTTAAAAGAGAGTAGAGTAGGGTAGGATATGTATGCTTAAGTTCTTATTATAAATATTTTTTTTGTGAATATAATTTTATAAATATTTTTGGTAAATATAATGTTTTGGTATTTTTGTTTGTGGGGCAAGGGACTCCTTTGCCCAGTTTAACATGTTCTTAACCATTAGAACCACTCAAGATGTATACTTCCCCTTCATATGGATATGTGAAAATGAACACTTCCCCTTCACCCCACCCTCATATAAGATGTGCTTGGGAGAATATAAGATAAAAAATAACATGAGGGAGAGGCTCCCTTCATATGGATATGTGAAAATGAACAGGTCCTCTTCACCCCACCTTCATATAAAGATGTGCTTGGGGAATATAAAATAAAAAATAATATGAGGGAGATGATAGCCTAAAATATAGAGTAAAGCATAATATTATGCTTTACTCTATATTTCCCCTTACCCTTATATATTATGTTTTACTTTATATTTTCCCTCACTTTTATATATATTTAATGGGACTGAAAAATATAGAGTAAAACATACCAGTATATAGAGTAAAACATACCAATATATAGAGTAAAACATAATATTATATTTTTCTCAAATATATTTCCCCTCACCCTCATATAATTAAATAAATAAGAAAGAAGTGTAAAGCAGTTTAGTGAATACTCGAAAGAAAATGCTTTATGTTTAAGGTAATTAATTTTAATTGTAAATATCTTTTCAATTAAGTTAAAATTATAAATAATTAATAGATTTATTACTAATGGCATTGAGAGGAAGATATGTTGTCACTTAACCATTGCATTTAAAAAACAATAAAAACACACTTACATTAAAAAAAAATACTAAACTTATAAATTTAACTTAAGAGCATAAAAATTTAGGAAAAATTGCAACTTAAAGAGTTTCATCATGTAATTGTTTATAAATTCAAAATTTATTTTAATTTAATTTATTTCAAAATTAAAATAAATTTAAAGAAAAAAATTGATTTTTTTTCATATACATTTTACAAAGAGATTTTCTTTTATACTAAAATATAAATCACTATAGATCTAATTTATGAAGGTGTGAATCTTTTCTCAAGTTTTACACTTTAAAAATTGCTTTCTTCTCTAGAAGTTTGATCCCTCTCAACTTGAAATTTTAATAGATCTATTTTGAAAATGATAAAAAATTAAAAATATATATAATTATAAAAATGATAATTCTTTTTAAAATAGAATAATTAATAATTAAAAAAACAACATTATTATTTAAAAAAAATAATTATAAAAGGTATTTTTTTAAATAATAATTAATAAAAAAAATTAAATTATTTTCATAGGATTTTCTTTTTAACATTTACCTAATCACATTAAAAAATTACTGTAAGGATATGTAATTGCCCCGTTCCATTTATCAACTTAATGCAACCAAATGTTTTATATTACTACAGATGAATTACCACAAACATTTTATATAGGAGGCATGCATTCTCCACCAATACCTTTCAATGTTCTGAGCCGCGAGTTAATAGTTGTACTAGTACTAAAATATAAACCAACATAGCTCCAATGTTGGAAGGTACAAACCTTTTATAAAAAAGCTTTCTTGTCGGAGAAGTTTAATCCGTCCCCGCTATTTTGGAAATAATGAAAATTACCTGGTCACTTTTTAAAAAACATATTGTTTAAAAGAATATAATTATAAAATGGATATATTTTTTTTAAAAATAGAATAATTAATAATTAAAAAAACATTTAAATCTAAATATTAATAGAAAAGTAAATTAACAAGACGCATCGAAGGACATAGTCCTTGCAGTTTGTTGTGAAGTCTAACGAAACAATTAGAAACCATAAGAAGAGGTATTAAAAGATATGTTTGTGAGATGTATTTAAAAGCATGGACAACATATTTGCGAGCAGGTTTGAAAGCAACAATGTAATTAATTGCAAGCAAGGCATAGCAGTAGGAACAAAATAGATGTAGATGGGTTAAGATGGGGTTAAAATTTTGGAGTAGTTCCAACTATCTAATATATTAATAATTGTGTTTTTAATTATTATTCATTATTTGAATAAATGAAAAGACAACAATATATAAAACAAATAATATAATGAAAGTTTAGCATTTTTTTAATAAGTTTATAACTTATAACAATTTCACATATCTTTATGAAAGTTTATGCCATGAGGTGGAAATGGAGAGAATAAAAGGGAAGAAAACCCCTAATATTATTTGGTCTAGGAGGTTTGCAAAAAAAGAGACCACAAACCCTAGACCCTAGGTTTATAAATGTGTTCAATGTGCATAAGGGTGGTTGGATAGGAAAAAATTGGTGGTAAGACTTGAAAGTGATAGTTTGATGCATCGAAAACTCTAGAAAAGTATTAAATGCACATTTTTTTTTTTTTTTGTAAGTAAGAAAAATATATATTAAGTGCCTTCCAGAAGTAGAGTTGAGTAGCAAAATAAAAAATGTTCGTGTTGAGGGTGCAGGACTGCCCCAACAGAGGGGAAACCAGTCCAACTAACCCGAGAGTCCCCATAACTTAACAAAAAATATTGTTTACCATCGAAAACATAAAAGTTCACATCTAAGACTTCCCCATATGCTAAGGAAAAAAAGTTAACAGATAAATTGCTGACCATCTGAGACTAGAGGACTGATAGACTAACGAACTAGACACCTGGAGAAAAGTCTGGCCACTTGGCCTGGAGATCCCCTGGACAAGGCTCTTCCTCCACGTACGTAGGCTGATCTGCCCATATCTTTCCATCTTCCACGTCACCCGCAGCATCGTCGGTCTTGCTCTCTCACGCTACGTCCTTACCTGCACCTGTCGCTGCACCCGACTCCTCCATTGGAACAGCCTCAGTCGGGCTTGAGGCGAGAGAGTCCTACAAAGAAGTGAGAATCTGAAGGAAGAGCTCCACTTTGGCGTCTGTTTCTTGGAGGCGATAATTGAGGTCCTCCACTCCCTGGCGGATACCAAAGACCAGATCGCAAAGAGCAGCCAGACTATCCCGAATCTGCGCAGTGGTGAAGGAGTCATGGGGATGAGGCCCAGCCCCCCGTGAAGCATGTTGAGGGTGCTCATCGCCACCCATATAGCCTAGGGGGTCGAGGGTGGATGTAAGGATAGATGGATTCATCGGAGGGTTGTAAAGGTGTCGCTGGGGAGAGCTTGGCGTCCTGGGAACCATTGCCATGCAATCGAATTGTGAATTCGTCAGGCCATGAGAAGATGTCGAGAAGTGCCTAGACTGGAGATGGGGGGAAGAGCCAATGGAGGGAAAGTCGGAAGGGGAGACTGAGGGTCGCTGAGGCTTCCAAGGTGAGCCCCTCCTCAGCCTTCTCCTTGGATGAGTCATGGTCCAGCCAGTGCTTCGAGCTGAGGCTGTCCAGAGCACCTGGTGGGGACGAAGGGTCAGAGAGTAAACAGGGCCGAGCTTGAGCCAGAATGTTCCAGCAGGGTCACACCATTGCAGCTGCAGAGCGAGATCTGCGGGAAACCAACGATGGTGAATGACCAACATTGCAAGCCACACCATGCCAAAATGCCAAACGGGAGGGAAGGCTGCGTTAATGCCTGTGTTAATGCCCCTTCTTGTCATATTGATGTCTAATTAATCGTCGAGGAGGGTGGCACGAGCCCTTCACGTGGCCCCGTGTCCTGGTGGCCGCTGCCAGCTCCCACAATTCGCCACGTAGAACGCACTACCACCCCATCTGGGGTCTAAATGCACAATTGAAAACCAACTTGAGAATCAAATATTTTAGTGGGGGGTTTGTGCTACCATAGACTTGTTGAAAATAAGTTTAATGATTATATATATGCATATAATGAATCTATTTCTCTACATACACCTTGTTTCCTTTCAAATACATTGGTATCATAGTAGCTTCTAGGAGGCTTTTGGTGTTTATATTGTGGTTCTTTGAGATGAATAAGAACCACAACATGTGGTAACAAGTACCACATTTTGATGACAAGAATTATGATGTTTGATGCATCAAGATAAAGGCCATTTTTTTCTCTCAAGAGTTGATGGAGCTTGTTGAAAATGGATTCCATGATCTAGTAGACCAAGTTGTGTTCAATGGACTCACTCATAATGAGAAGAACATAATAAAGAAGAATAGAAATAAGGACACCAAGGCTCTTTACTTTATACAAACAATGATGGGATACACCTTTTTTCCAAGGATAGAAGTAGCTGCAACATCCAAGAAAGCATGAGAGACTTTGAAAAATGCATACGAAGGTAGTGGAAAAGTAAAGTTTGTCGTGTTAAAATTGTTCAGAAGAGATATTGAAAATTTTCAAATGAAGGAGTGTGATTCAATGAATCACCATTTTACTTGCACCATGAGCTTGGTTAATCAAATTAGAACTAGTGGAAACACTCTTGAGGGTCAAAGAATCATGGAAAAAACCTTGAGAAGTCTTCATCCTAGATTTGATCCTATTGTTGTAGCAATAGAAGAGTGAAAGGATTTAACTCAAATGTCCTTAACTAGCTTTTGGGTTCCTTGTAAGTCCATGAACAAAGGATGAATGGATAAAATACCATCTCTTTTGATCCCTCAAGTTTCAGTGAGAGGAAGAGGAATATTATGTGACAATAGAGATGTTGCTAGAGGTGGTGGAAGTGGAAGTTTCAACAACAACCATGAAAGAGGATGAAACCTGTTTTTAGAAATGCATGAAAAAGAGAGGATCTATAGTAATTCACATGGATTTTTTGACAATGGTATGACAAATACAATGTCCAATGCCATTACTAAAAAAAGTTTGGACATGATGCATTTGAATTTAGAAAAAACAATACGATATGTAGAGGAAAAATGAAAATTTCATTAAGAGAGAAGAAACTCAAAGTGGAAAGAAAGAAAATTTGTTTATCATATGAAATGTAGTAAAAGAAAGTAATAAGAATGTTTGGTAATTAAATAGTTCTTGTAGAAACCACATAAGCTGAAGTAAAGAAATGTTTTATAGCATTGATAAATTAGTGAAATATGAGTCGAGAATGGGAAATAACAACAAAGTACTGATCATGGGTAAAATGATGCATCTACATTTGCACCAAGAAAAGTTACATTAAACAAATCCAATACGTATGCAATNCCCCAATTTAAAACATGACCTCATTAGTGTTGGGTAGTTAGTTCAAAAGCGATATAGGGTTGTCTTTGATAATGGAGAAAACATTATTTTTTATATAAATGATAGTAACATTCAAATTGTAGTAGTCTAAATGAAAAACACAAGAACATTACCTTTAACCGTGAAGAATGGATTTTCAGTTGCATTCAAAATTGATACAATAGACCAACATGGGTTGTGGCATCTAAGATATCATCACTGGAACTTTATTGCATTGAAATTTTTGTATAATAAGAATATGGTAAGAGGATTGCCTTTGATTGAACAATATATGAGTGTTTCATTTTGGGAAAACAACATAGACATGATTTTCCCACTAATAAATCATGAAGAGCAAGAGCTCAATTTGAGTTGATTCATTCGTATCATCTATGTGGTCCTATGTAAACCCCATCTCTCGTCAAAAGTTAGTATTTTATAACATCCATACACGATTTTAGTAGAATAACATGATTCTATTTATTAAAGTATAAATATGAGGCCTTTGAGATATTCAAGTAATTCATATCTCTAGTTGAAAAACAGATCAGATACTGCATAAAGGTCCTAATGACTGAAAGAGGAGGAAAATAAATATCAAATGAGTTTCTAAACTTTGCAAAGAACATGGAATCAAGTAGCAATTTACTGCAAGGTATACGCCACAACATAATGGTGTGGTGGAGAGGAAAAATATAACCATTTAGGAAATGGATATGAGTATGTTAAAGGATAAAGGATTTCCAAACGAATTTTTGGGTTAAGAAATACAAAATGCAATTTATTTGTTGAATATATATCTTATAAAAAGTGTTTGTAACATGAATCTAGAAGAGGCATGGAGTAACAAAAATCCCATTATTGAACACTTAATATTTTTTGGTTGTGCAACATTTTCACATATACTTAAGGAAATAATATAAAAATTTATTGGATATAGTGAGCATTCAAATCTATACAAACTATACAATCTTGAAACAAAGGAGTTAATAATCAACAAATATGTTATTTTTCTTGAAGATGAAACATTGATTGATCAACAAGGAGGAACACAAGTTGTTATGGAACTAACACCTCCTATGGATTTATCAAATGGCACACAAGGTATTACCATAGTGATACCTCAAATCATTGGCATTCAACATGGAGAACAAGGTGTAACCCAACAAACACCTCCATTGAAAAGTTCCTAAGTTTTCCCCCACACAACTCCTCCATTAGGTACTCCTAGCACAAAAGGAAGAATTGATCCATTATCTTCAAGGTATCATGGAAATGGTAGCTCAAGGAAAACAAGAAGATTGAAGGAGATATATGAGACATCCATGGATGAAGATGATGATAATGAATTGGTGAATTGTTCCTTATTTTCTTTTTCTTATGCTATTTACTTTGAGGATGCAGTGAAAGAAAGAAAATTATAGGATTCCATCGATAAAGAAATGAAAGCAGTTGAGAAAAATGATATGTAAGAGATAATAAACCTTCAAGTAAGAAAATAAGTTATTGGTGCAAAGTGTTTTTATAAAACCAAGAATCATTCAGAGGGAAAAATTGAAAGACACAAAGAATGACTTGTTGTCAAAGGGTATAAACAACAGCATGAAAGAGATTATAATCAAACCTTTTCTCCTATACCAAGGATGGAAATAGTAATTTTTCTTCTAGCAATAGCACCTACACATGGAAATTCCAACATATGGATGCAAAATCATATTTTTTCAATGGAACATTAAAGGAAGAAGTATATGTTAAACAACTCCAAGTTTTTGAAAATATAGAACTTTAGAAGAAAGTGTATAAGTTTAAGAAAGCATTGTATGGGATAGAACAAGCCCCCAAGGCTTGATATAGAGGCATTAGCTCACACTTGTTGATGGTTATAGTAAAAGTAGAAACAAAACAACACTTTATATCAAAGTCAACAATCTATATGAAATTATAATTGTTTGATTATAAATATATGCTTTTGATTTTACAGGAAATACTAATATGTCCATAGAAGAATTTAAAACAACAACGAAGAAAGAATTTGAAATTATAGATATGGGATTATTGAGATACTTTCTTGATATTATGGTTAAAATGAACATATCTTCATATCTCAATCCAAGTATGTAGGGGATACCTTGAAGAGATTTAGGATCATGAATAACAAGCTAGCACCGACACTAGAAACAATAGGTTTGAAGATAAGCAAAGATGAATGCAATAGCAATGTGGATCCAAAATTTTACAAAAGTATGGTTGAAAGTATTATGTATATAATAACGAAAATATCTCATATCATGTATGGAATCATTCTATTCTCTAGGTGTATGGAGACTCCAAAGAAAACAAGCTTATAAGTAGGAAAGATAATTTTAAGGTATGTGAATGGCACCAAAAATCCATGGAATTTTGTATATTACAATAGATAACTTTGAGTTAATTTGGTACACTTATAGAGATTGGGGAGGAAATGTAGATCATTGAAAGAGAGCATTTGTATATTTTTCCAAATTTGGTTAGGATCTATTTCATACAATTCAAAGAAGAAATACACTGTGCCATTTTTCATAATGGAAGCGGACTACATGGTAGCAAATAAACTAAATTGTCAAGTTGTATGGTTAAGAAGAATAACATTAGATTTGAACCAAGAAAAACAAGAGGGAACATCAATATTCTATGATAATCAATGGCTTATATTTAGATCAAATAATATAGTATTTCATAGGTCGAACAAACATATAGCCATAACATACCATTTCATAACAAAATAGGTTGAGACTAGAGAAATGAATTTGAAATTTTGCAAGTCAAACAAGAAACTTGAAGACATATTCACAAAATAATTGTCGAAGGAGAATTTTGAGAAACTAAGAGGAGATATAAGACTCATTGACCCCAACAAACACTTGAATTATATCTCAACTATCACTTTAGTCTTGAAATCCTAAAGTTTATTTGCATCCATACCTCATGTGGTTATTATCAATTTAGGGAATTCAAGATTAAAAGGGAGTGTTGAAAATAAGATTGATGAGAAATGTGAAATAAATGACCTAAACTTTCCAAACCAACAACTCTGCAACTTCTTTTGAATTTCACTCATGGATTACTATTGAAACACTCAAAGATATTTTAGCTAGTAACCATAAATTTAATGTATATGGTTGTAGTGGGTAATATATTTTTGGGGAATAGTTTGTTTTAAATAAAAGAGTTGTATTCATATTTGTATGAATCAGATAGGTAGACAATATTACTGAACAAGAGGGATAATAGAATGTGCAGTGACACTAATTGTAAACGAATTCAGTTTGCAATATAATTTTTTTTTTCTTACATAAACAACAATAGCAAATACTATGGTTTAGTACATGGTTTTACTATGTTTATATACACATACACTCAACTTATTTTCCAATGAGACTAGATTTTCATAAAAGTATTCTTTCCTAGGAAATACTTCTACCTCAGTTCTTAGCCAAAGTAGGGGAAATCCTTAACAGAAAGGACCAAAATTGATTTGAGTCAGAAGGCACACTCCAATGAACCAAATATGGAATTTCTCTTTTGAGAATGAGAACTAATTAAGTTGATACATGTGTTAAGGATAGAATTAATACAAAGATAAAGTCTTGAACCAATGATTTAATACAATTTGATGTATTCCTGAACTCTGTAGCTTGCAAAACCTATGTAGGGAGAAAATGCACCAACCAAAGGATAAATAAACTAGAGAATATCAAATATCAATAAGTGCAATAAGAACATGAAATCCTTCTCAAAGATAAAATATTCCATGGACTTAACCAATTAACTTCTTATAATATTTTTATTTGTTATGTTTACAGTGATGATGGAGATACTAAGGTGGTGTCAGTATGGGTTTCAAAGGATGAAGATTACTGAGAATGTGGTGGTGTAGAGGGGCACTCAAATTCTATCTCGGGATTGGGAAGAGGGTTTGTAATATCACCTACATCATTCATGATGAAGATTCCAGATAATTTGGCGGTGTAAAGGGAAAATCAAATGCTACCTCAGGATTGGGAAGAGTGTTTGTAATCTCACGTCCATTAGTCATGGGAGTAGGGATTGGACTAAGAAAGGGCATGGATATAGAACATTGGTGAGTCATGGGAGTAGGGATAGGATTAATAAGGGACATGGAGATAGAACATATGTGATGGGGGACATATTTAAACCGATCCATAGGTTAGGAGTGGAAATCCAAAATGGCCTTGTCAACAGGTAGCAGGATTATGACGTTGGAGAGAGAAGAGGTTAGACTTGTGGGAATGGACTTCAATAGAGACAGGGAAGCTATAATATACTACATTTAAGGGAAAAAAAATCCATTATTGTTTATCCACATTCGTTGATCAATTTTATTACATACACACCTATCCTTAATATTTTTTCCTTGTTTTTCTTTGCTTCCAATTTTTTTTTTTACTTAGTTGTTTTATCCTTTAAAATGTGGATTGTGGGTCACACTACTATAAAACTACTAGGTCCATACACCTACAATGCCTTATATCTATTCTTAGTCATTTTTCTTCCTTAAAAATTCCAACAGTTAGTCATTTTTCAAGTGATGTGGGTGAGCCATTGCGGGAGGCCAACATGTTCCTATCACACAACTCCCCATGTCTTGTGTCCCATAGTTGCACAATAGTTAGAATGAACCATATGTCTCCAAGTCCCTCAAAATGCACCTATTACCTTTTTCCATACTTAACCATTTTCTTATAATGTGGATGTGATACAATCGTCTATCCCACTTTGTTGTATTACTAAGAGCGGGTGTGAATCAATAATAGAGAAATTTAATCCTTTTTAACCAAAGTATGCAAGTGTTATTTATCTTTATGATCAATATAGCATTATCATCCAATAAGTGCAAAGTAAATAAACCATGAAAAATGAACAATCATACACATACACAATACACAAATATTTTTGCGTTGAAACTCAATGCGAGAGAAAACCACAAAACACTTTTTCTTATATGACTTTAAGAATTACATTCATTGGAAGCACCAACTTCCTTTGTTCTCCAACTACATCTGGAAGGAAGCTCTGACCCCCTATATTTTCAGGCTACAACTTGAGGGAAGCTATAAATCCCTAATTTTTTGGCTACAAACCCCTATGTCCTCTCGCTACAACCAGAAGGTGGCTACAACCACCTATCCTTTCCCCATCCCACCACCATAAAAACAAGTGTCAAAATAAGAAACTACTTCCACACTATCACTATGAGATATATTACTATAAATATGTACCAACCTATACCACTAACCTGTAGCAAACTTATACCACTACGATGTAATCAACCTATACTTGAACTAAGCCTATACCAATCAAAACCAACATATAAATGACGTATATATTCTGCAACGTGTGTATGTATGCTCCCTATCTATACTACAACCTGGGTATGTATGCAACCTATCAGTACTACAGCCTGGATATGCCTTCTGAAAACTAGGTTTTTCTCTCCCTAAAAACTCTGACCCTCTTCATCCTCTATCACATCAACTTGCAACATGTCACTATCTCCATACTATAACTGTGCCCTATGCATATATCCTAATACATATTCTTTGACCAAATGCATCTATATCTCTCTAGTCATCTGCCATACAAGTATGTATAATCATGATCAAGTATAATAACCCTTAGATGAAGTAAACATCAAATCCTTTCTGATATACAACCTTTCAATACATCAACCACTTCACAAATACAATCTCTCAATCATGTATCAAAAAAACCCTTAACCATATGCCAAGAAACACAAATCTAACAAGATATATCAATGATAAATATTGATTGTACAAACATTGTATTTCTGTAGATCTAACTTATATAGAAAATCCCATGCAACCACCAATATCTCTATGGAAAATCCTCAAATCCCCATAACCATTTCTCATGTATACAACAAAATCCAACTACTCATAGAAATAAGACATACCTTTTGAACCAGTAGATAGATCTGATGTACATGATCATTGTAGAGCTTCTTGGGAGCTTGCTTTCAGAATTTAGAGAGTCGACATATTCATCTTCTCAAGTTTTTATGCTTTACCCTCATGTACACGCACTATTATACTATTAGCCTGCATACATACATTCCCTCGTCCACTGTATCTCGCGTACACCTAAAAAACTAGGATTTTTTTCAATATTTTATGTAATTCTGAAACTTTCACCGTCAACCCTTCGTGCTATATCAGACTTGCGCAACTTCAGATATATGTATGAGTACCTGCAATAAACCTTACACAATAATAAATATTCATTGTTCTTAACAGGTACTAATAGGAGAGACTTGCTATTTTATTTATACTTCCATGTAGCTTTCTCAAGGGATTATCTTCTAACCAACTTAACCCAAATTCCTTCTTTTAGAGCTATCCCACTTCTAACCCACTTTTCTACAAATAGTAAATTCTCCACTTCTAGTTGAAACTAATCTACTTTTAATTATTTTCTTATTGCAACAACTTAACCCATGATTAACTCCTAGTTTTACTCACTTGACTAGTCAACTTCTTCTAGGATCTTCTAGAATAATTTTGACTTTTTTGGCCTTATAGATAACTCATGAGGGTTCTTCAACTTCACAAGGCCGTAACTCTCTAATCGTGAGGAGTTATGTGGCATTCCACATATCACCGGAAATGGCATAACATGTACTATCCATATATAATAGTCTTACCTGCAAATATATTAAAATTCATACCATTATACATCAATCAAGCTAAAGTCCCTTAACCATACAGTTGGGGCTACCAAAATTTTCTATTGGACTTGCTTCAAGGGTTGACATCAATGACAACCAATCCAATTAATTAACACACTTAACATTTTCCCATGCTTGTGTCCCAAAAAACCATATTCCTACGTTCAACAGAATGAATATCTCATTTTCATGACCCACAAAATCACCTTTTATCATGCTTAGTATTTTTTCTCATTGCAGATGCAGGAGTCTTTCCCTTTCACATTTTTCATCTCCTCATGTCTTGTGTCCCACATCCCGCAATCCCATATTCACCATAATGAACTCTCCATTATTCTTTTCGCACTTCCATACTTCACCATTTTTCATCTTCCATGACATCACGGATCACTATTTATCGATCACATTTATTCCCTCCGGACAAATAAGATGCCACTTGTGTGAAAATAATGTAATTATCAAAGTGGTGAATATTTCGTAAATATTTGTAATAAATTCAAAATATCGTCGTGCAGGCTAGCAAAATTGAAATAATATCTACGATGATTAATCATCAATGCAATATATGGTAAATTGAATGAAGAACTAATATGACAAGATGTAAAACATTATACCGACAATAGCACCACCTATTGGTAAAAATAGAAAATAGTGTAAATAATGTCAAGTAGGAGAAAACAACTATATTTTGGAGATACACTAAATACATTGGGACTTGAAGACCAAGAATCCTAGTGGTCACAAGCTTACAAGTACTACAAGGCCCTCCCTCAAGCTGAAAATAAGAAAAACCAAGTTTGGACCTCAGGCATAGCCCTGACTGGTTTTGTTTTGAAGGTGACAGATTTAAAAGAACTAGTTTGGGGATGTGTACATAAATTTGATTAAAAAACAAGAATAATTAAGCTCCGGGGAAAACATGATATTTCCCTAGATCCTTTAGTTTTTACAAGAATGTTATGGCTCCCGACGCCCACCATGCATTTCAAGGGTGAAGAAGCCAACAAATTCCTCAAAACAAAAAGAGGAGGAGAAGAACTCCTTGAAAAATATTTTGTTTATCCTATAACTAACATGTGTGCTTATAATATTGAGGTAAACTCCTTAAAGTATCCCTAGAAGTAATTTGACTAGTTTTTTTCTCTCATAATTTGTTTGCAATCCATGACCTTTGTGTTGAGAAAAATAATTTATATCCTTTGTCTAGATATGCATAAATATTCCCTCATTGATTGGGGTCACATTATTTCTAATGAAATCTCATTTAAATTAGGTAGTCTAAAGAAGACTTGAAAATTTTACATGACATCTTATCTAATTTTTGTGAGATCTTAATGCCATATTTTCAAGGACTTGTCGAGGGAAATAAGTGTTGACTTTAAGGTGGAACTATTATTCAACTAGTATCCATCCTTATGGAGGCACAATGATTTCACTTGAGGATTCCACCTTTTTCTCACAAAAATGAGTTTTTGAAGCTACAGAGGATTTCAACATTATGTAATGTACCCAACCTCTAGTTGAGTAACATTACATCTGAAAACTCATTAACTAGTTAGGATTTACTGCTAATTAAATTTCCTATAGCTTACTAGTTACAGAGAACAAACATATTTAACAATGGACTAATACCCCATTTCTAAATGTGTCTAACAATATATACTAAAACATGAATGCAATTGTTCAAGCAAACAAAAAACAAACAACATTCATATAAACCATTTACACAATCGAATAAAATAAGAACAAAACATAAACACGTGTATGTTAATAATTAATCAACTTATTGTATATGGAGGATGAACCTCCCAACGATAGGCCCTATTGTTAACTTTCTATCAACAATAGGCCACCCTTGAGCTAGGCTATGATTCCACAAGGAGATCCAACCCATCGGTTTTCCACTCTCTACACACAACATCCCCCAAAACCCAGGTACTACTCCCACAACAATTCCAATCCTCCAACTCTCTTTTCCCCACAATATTCACTACCCAAGGAATGTACCCCATTCACTTCTCACGGTCCCTCGACCTGTGCCATTCATTTATCAAGGCCTATTTTTCACTCGGTTGAACATGAATATCGCAGTTCGGAACTCTAGGAACTCTCAAGTGCTTCAAGATTTCTCACAACATCCTTCACAAGGCTCTTGATTCATTTCTTCAATAGAAAAAATGCACTACATTCTTACAACCCATTTTTCATGGACATAGGCCTCTTTTCCAACCTAAACACATACCAATAATTGGTTCCTTCTAGAAAAACATGGCTGGTGCTCTTCCCAATGCTCAAATATTGTCTTGCTTCCAAAACACTTCCTATAAAAACTATATTCCTTCTCTATACAAATTTTCCTTCTTCTCCCTTGATATCTTAACCCTCGCTCTTCATAAATATGATTGTACTTCATCCCATGCTCTCCAATAACTATGGTATGTGACCACTCACATCCACCCTCTTACATGAGTTTAAATGACTGGCTTCTCATACACTCAATTGGAAAATATAAGTTTTACATAATTATAATAATTTCATGAATGTGGATTGAATAAATGCCCTTGAATAATTCTCTCTTATGGAATCATATCCCCCCCATACTTATTCATTCCTTTAGTATTAGAGAAAACAATTATTACTTTTATTAATTATTTTAATGTTCATAATATGCAATTCTCCCCCCAGCTACTTAAATCAATATAGGTTCTTCACCTTAACACATTGGCTCACCACCCTAATTCACATTTATACCTCACCCTTATTTTTCCTTATCCTTAGTGCACAACACCCTATAGGTGTAATTTCATTTTACAATTCTGAGCTCTCCCCAACCATTAATCAACATATAGGCTATGCATCCCAAAATCCCTCAAGAATTGCAGCCTAAATAAAATTACATACTAACTCTGACCCCAATACCACAAATATATAGGTTCTCTGTCCCCCCAAAAAATCATAAATACATAGGCTCTCTATCCCCAAATCATATATACAAAGGCACCCTAGCCAAAAAAATATACATAACCCATGGCATTCTCCTACAACTATCTTGATTTCCACCAGCTCACTTCCTCTTGACCTTCCAAACCCAAGGAATGTATCATTCATTTATCAATCCTAACCCAAGGAATGTACCATTCATTTATAAGGTTTGACCCAAAGAATGTGCCCCCTTCATTGTCCTCAATCCATTAGGTTTCACCATTGGTTTATCAAGTTCTCTCTAGCACAGGTGATTAGGAATCTCACAATTAGGATCGCAAGGGACTCATTACTAGGAAGAACTTGTAGGAAGTAACTACCAGACATTGATGCTACAGTCAAACTCACACATGAGTTCATTCTTAAGGCCTGAAAACATGGTTCTTTGATAGTTCAACTCAGATAGTATTTCACTCTTCATGCCTAACAAACTAATTCTTCTATTATACTCACCCTCTAGCCTCAAACATCCTTTTTATTGTTATACAGTTCCTCAATAAATCCATCATTGACAAAGGTTTTCTCATACAGATGAATTCCAACTTGCTGCTAGACTTCCATTAAAAATCTATACCTATGGAAATCATCTCATTCATATCATATGAATATATTCAATATGACATATCACCATACAATTTTCATTATAGGATTTGAAATATTTTTTACATAGGAAAGCAAAATTTCCCAAACATGAGTTTTCTACTCATAGTTGTTTAGCGCTTTCAGTAGTAGATATCATTCTTCTTTATAGAATTACATCCTTTCCATATCCAAGACCATTTCCTTGCAATTTTCTCAATTTTCATGTAGGAAAAAAATTTGTTAGCATATCATAACAATTTTCAATTATTAAGTTCTCAAATATGTTTAAACGGGAAAGTGAATATTCTCATGCATGAGATTTTTTTTTCTCATTATGTTTGGCTCTTGCAGCTACATATATTAGTATTCCTTATGGGATTACATTATTTCTATATCCAAAACCATTGCATCTACAATTTCCTCTACTTTCTTACAACCAAACAAGATTGTTAGCACTCATGCATATTTTCAGTAGTTCATGAAATGATATGAGAATTTAAATTTACCAAAAACTCAATAATTTTCAGCCATTATCACACTAAAATGGAATTCAACCATTATTCATATAATCTATAATAAAACCATCATTCACTATACATATATTATCAACATACCCATCTTCTCATAATGCAATCAAACTTTACCAACAATTAAATCAATGTGTCAATAATCGTGTCCATATTTGCAAATCACATCCTTGCATTGACTCTTGAATACCATATGTTCATGTCGTGTATTCCACCATGTGATTTAGAAGGTATGCCCCACACCTCAATACATCATCCAAACTCTACCCCACAACCGATACAAACATTCAGATACCTTCCTCTTCAACCCATACACAACACTAGGAACATCATCCCTTAGTTCTATTTAGTGTATGCAAAAAGGTTGTGGTTGAAACATTGGTTTTTTGGGGAAAACCATTATGCACTTGGATGGAACTATAGCCTTTCCGTATCCAATCTTATCATGGCCTCACACATGATAATTTCTGATGGAATCCATTACTACAACAAGGTTAATGTCTCTAACTTAACTTGGTTATGATATCATAACCAATCATAACATAATATGCAATTAAACTTCCCATAAATGCATTCAAGAAACAAATAATATTTGCATACTCAAGGCCTAATTCCTTGACATCAATTCAAATATTGAGATTCAACTGAGGGAATTCTTACCTTAATTCCCTTCAACATTTATATATCATAACAACTCCAAATACATACCTACATTGTTGCCATCAATTAACTTGATGCTATCTAATCAAATGGTACTTTGTAGAAGCTCACGGGATCTGTTCACCAACCTCTTGATCAACATTCCCACCATCCTCATTGTCTTCATATGGATGGATAGCATAAGTAATAGTATCATCATGCTATAATCATCTTTCCTCGATATAGAATCCATCATTAGTTTTATTCAAATATCATAACATCATTATTTCATATATATATATATATATATATATATATCAACATACTACTCTTAGTCTATAATCTTACCACCAACATGAAAAAGATGTCAATATGCAAAAATGCACATCAGTTTGCACCAAGAATTTTATCTTTCATGCCTATTTTATGCACATGCATTCTATCTTTACTTTAGGAATCATACATCAATTCTATAATACACTCCAATGCATATCTATTTAAGATTTATTTATTTATTTAGCTTTGTTGTTGTACATAAATTTCCTTGAATTCCTTTAGAAACTTGTTTCCCTGTGCATTGCTATTCTTCTCAAGTGTGCACCACTGGCCTTTATTTTTAACCTACTATCTAAGCCCCACTTGGCAATTTTTCATTTCCAGTCACTAAATCCACTAATGTCTTCATCTCATGACTAATTCCTTTATGTAGAGAATCCCATCCCAACACTTTCGGTAAAATACTCAATATCCATAGCATTTTAACATGCACTACTCCAACTGAACATTAACATTGCAATATAATTAACCATTCCCCATTACCTTGACCAAACGGGTATTGAAATACCATTATCATTGATTGGCATTTCAACATTCTGAAATATTCTTTTATGTCATATTTCTAAACCTCTTTTCCATCCATGGATTTGATCAGTTTAAAATATCTCTCTTGACTTCATTGACTGATTCACTATGAATCACTGCTTGTACATTCAACATAACTTTTCTCCAAATCAAAATTCTACACCCTCTATTTGCACTTGTGCCCTTCTTTTACTACACACTCAGATAATAGAGGCGACCTTCCTCCTTTCGATACTTTTAGAAAAATGTTGCTAGATCATATCTAACAATTCATTTTTCCTTCATCCCTGTGCTTTAATATAGAGATGACTCACCCACTCTATGAGTCACATCTCATCTCATGATATTATTTTCCTTCTATTGTAGCAATATTTGTAGCCTTCATGAAATTTCTACCTACGAGGCTACAAAGTTCTCCTTAATTCCTCATGTATTCTCATGACACTCATTGCTTGTGGGATTCATGTCTCATGTGGGAATATATGTTAATTTCCCCTTGAAATACACTCAAAATCTATAGTATTTGAATATTGATATTCCTCTTCTCTTCCTTGTACCTATGTCAACCTTGCATCACCTTCTCTGCGGTCTTGCACTTCAATTTGTGGCTCTTTGATGCTTCAAATAACTATATAAGTTTATGTTCTTCCATTTCCTATGGACCCTGGAATTAATATAGAAACAATACACACAATTCTCAATTGTGGAATCTCATCCTCTTTCTAGAAATCCCTTCACACAACACTCTCTGTTTGAGTTCTCCTTTTCTCATTATCAATGCCCTGTTAATAAGATCAAACAACTTTTTCCCATTATTAGGATAAGTGTGATTATATACTTATGAATATTTTCCATCATGAAAATATACACTTTTATTTACATACCAATCCCCTCTGGAGCTCATCTCTATTACCTAAGAATGTTTCTCCAAATTTTGACATTATTTGGAAAAATATTCACATTGAGTAGTTATACAATTCATGGAATGTAATTCCATATTTTCCTACAAATTTATGGAGAAAAACAATGCTCCCTTGGATAAATTAGACCCTCTATAATGATATCCTCTATATTACATTTCCAGTAACCATACCCATGATTCAATATGATTTATGAGCCAAGAGTTACGGCCTCCTGAAATTTCATTCTACTCAATGGTGTCCATAAAGTTCACTAGAAACCTTTATTCTAATTCCCTAAGAACCCTCCATATCAAAACTAAATACTGAGTGGATAAATCAATTCTCCTATCCAATATATTTCCAATTATCACTTTCTTGCTCAATTATGAGCACTGAGAAGAAATTTATAGGCAATTGAATATTGCCAATTAAACCCTTTTGTGCACCTTTCTCCATAGTGCAAAAAATATCAAACACCAACTTTGGCCACTTCCAGAGCTAAATTTGTTGGGAATCAAGGAAAATTTTATACATGAAATAGATAATGCATTTAAATTTGAATTAACAATAACTCTCATATTGTCAAACTGATGTTCTAGTCAAATTCTACAACAATATGGAAATGACAACTTTTCCCATTTGGACATTCTTCTGGGTTAGCAATTTTATCCTTGTTCATGCTTCCCTACAACAATTACTTTACCATTTTGGGAGAATATCAATTGGATATTCCCATTAATGACTTTGGAACAATTTGTCCAAGTGATGATCTCAATTATTTCCTATTCCAAAGGCTCATCTTTGGCACGTTTTCCCACCAAAATACGACTTAATATTTTATTTTGAACATATTTAATAGTAATTCATGCATATTTTGCATGTTTCTTAGTGAATGTGTGTTGAGGTGGATTTTTTTGTATAATGTGCCTTTTTTCTCTAATTTTTTTTCCAAAGATTTGTATTCCTCTAAGTAGGTCAAAATTTAGGAGTCAAGGGCACCAACACCCTAGCAATAAGGGATTTGTCTCCCTCAAAGTGCTGCCAACTAAGGATCAAGGGACATTGTCCCCACCTACCTCCAAGAGTGCTCCTTGTGCATTAATTACTACTCATGATCAACATCAGTTGGAGATACATATGTAATGGGTTTAGATCCCTCATTTACTCACTTCTCTCATCGATTTAGGAAGGAGGTCGAACTCTCAATATATATATAGACCTCTATTCTAGGAGAGTAGAAGATATGGAGACTTGTTTATAGTTATTTTATTGAGACCTTATGAAGGATTTTTGTTGAGACTTGGAGATTTTTTTCTCTTTATGTATTCCTATTTTTAATGAAATAAAGACAATTCTTCTTTCAATTCATTAAAGCTTCTTTTATGCTCCTTATGCGTCTTAGGTAGGTCCCACTCAAGAGGGCTTAATGACCCTGTTATAATTTATGTAGTTTGCATGCATTTTAATTAGTGATTAGATAACATTTCATTCTCTTTTGAACTTTGATATATATTTTCATGATGAGCTCCAAATTTTATTAAGGTTATCACTAACTAACTAGTTACATCAGACATCCTGTAGAAATGTTCAGTAATCCTTTTGGAGCACTCTTAGGTGCCTCCCAAAGCCAATAACCTTAGATCCACTTCATTTATTTATAGTCTATCTTTTTTTATTCTTTTAAAGAGTTACGCTATTTTTGTAAGATTCGTTTTTGCTTCTTGTAGAAGTTTCTTGTAGAAACTACATCGTTCTTGTAGAACTGTACAGTTTCCGTAGAAACTTCTTGTAGGGTAGTTTTAGTTTCAAAATTCAATTCATATCAATCTTATTTTCATGAAAAAAAAACTAGACAATAAAAACGCATATGGTTTCCATTGATCAAATGATTAGACTTAAAATATTTTTATTTATTCATGCATTAGTGTAGCCTCACTTTAATTATAGATTTATGTCATAGCTTTGATTGAATTCATTTTTTGTTCTTAGTTTAAGCTTTATGATTCGATATCCTTTACTTCCATTAGAATAAATTATTCTCATGCAATCTAGATTAGCTTCACTTGTAGAGTGGGTTCTCTGTCTTCAACAATAGTTTAGAGTTACTTTCTATCATTTTCATTTTTATACATCATTCAACACCTCTTAACCTTTGATCAGTCCCATACATTTGCTACCAAAGATTTTATATTGCACACATAGTGCATAACACATATTAAGTGCGTATGATCCCCAAGTTGACAAACTAAGGTAAGGAGTTTTACACATCAAAATTCCACACTTAACTACCTCACCCCAAGTGTCACAAGTGTCGTAAAAGTGTCATATACAGATTACTATGTGATCTAGGTGGATATCGGAGGCCACCCACCTTTTCCGACTGGCTCAAAACAGTTTTCTGGCAATTTTGGCAATTTACTATTTTTAGCAGGTTTTAACTTCCGGGGCCATTTTGAGGGTCTAAATGAAGGTTTTTTGAGATAGAGGTTCTCAATGATATACAAAGGCATTATTGAGCCCCCAAAATGAATCTCCTCGACGATACCTTTCCAACGAGCTATCACACGCCTA
>JASDQU010372746.1:16933-30542 GCA_032191745.1 Picea mariana
CTCATTATAAGCCTCTTACCTCGACAATTTGCATCACTAGCCAAGCAGATCCTTTTTTATATCCTTTGCAGCTTGACACCCTGTACCCTAAGAGGAAACATTCCCCCGAGTGTCCATGCCACGCATGCACTTCCTTGCATTGAGAATAGGTATGTTCCATTGTTTGGAGCTAGTTTCTTACTCGCGACATTCTTTTCCTCTCCTATATCATAACATTTATTTGCCTATGAAAAAACAAAAAAGGCAGGTGGGAAAAGAATATTATCTCATATCGGTAGCAGTCGTGTCGCCTTTGAACATAGCACAAACTTTTGAGTCCACTGTCATCCAAGGTTTGGGTTTAGCATGACCTTAGGAATTTGAGCTCGTTACTTAGAGTTTACTCCTCCGACTGGTTACTCTTCCAATCCCTATGGAGAGTTCGTTGATGCCTCCTACATCACAAAGTTTTATCATCAAGTCTATGTTGTCTGAGTTATCCATATGTCTGATGCTCTTGTTAAAAGGAAGTCTATAAGCCCGTGTCGACCATTTCTTAGAACTCTTGACTTTGCATGTCGACCATACCCTCAATGTATCTTAAAGTCACATGAATTTTTAGTCCTACCATGCACCCTAGTCCTACTTTCATTATGGGTAGGTAACCTTGAACCCAACAGTTGACATCTCCTCATTGGTTGCTGACTAGGGGGTTTCCCTTATGTTCGACAGCAAAAAATTTATTCACACATTGGGATTCGTGCAATGTCTTGGATGCCATTAGCCTTATTATTGGTTTCCTCACCTTTGTCAACAATCTTCCTTATTGGTTGTTATTCAGAGGGTCTTTTTCGTGCACTACTTGCATCTAGTACATGCAAGAGACGCATAGGGTTGTTGGTTCGTGGACATCCTATTCGCCCGAGCTCCTCCTAATCATCAAGTTATTGCTTTGTACATTGTGTTGGTTGATGAGAGATGCCCTAATGTTCTCCTTTTAGCGAATCTCTTTCCATCAACTTCAACTCATCTATTCTAGAAATGAGGCTTAGAGTGTTATGAGTACCTAGAGGCTTGCAGTCATCAGTGGCAGGTTCTCCCACCATCGACAATCGGGAATACTTCAATGTCTCCTGATCGATGGATTCTTCAAGTGTTCGACCTCAACATCATTATTCACACTTGTAAGAATGTACTTGGTGACTTCATACCTACTTTCATTATCGGTAGGTTATCTCACGTTTGTTAATGGTATACCTTAATGACCGATAATCAAATGAAGTCTCATTGTGTTCGACATCAACTCCTCTATTCATATGATGTAAACTTGCACCTTCAACAGATAGTGTAGAAGACCTCCAGCTTATAGTAGCAGCATTCCTATTTTGTTGTTATCTTTCTTTGGACCAGTACCTATATGACTTCAATGATCATGGGAGATCACATTGTACTCCATTGTATACATACATATTCAGATTGATTTTGAGACTGGATTCCATTATTCCTTATTCGTGACTATGACAACCTATGGAACTTTGTATTTCCTATTCATGGCCATAAGCAACTATTTGATATATTTCCACATGGATCTGCAGTGTAATTTAGATTGGCAGCCGTGTGTACAAAGTCATTATGGATTGTAATATTCTCATGAGTAACTAGCACTTCCAGCTGAGTCTCCATTACTCCTCTTCTGGGAATTATAATGCATTTCAGCCATCGTGGATACTCCTCTGACCTCACACAATAGGGGGCATTTGTTACAACAAATTTTGCCTCACTCCATGCAACTTGCTTGGATGGCCTTTCCATTTCCCTATGCAGACTCGAAGTCCCCTTTTGTATCTTCTAGAGCCAAAAAAACACATTTTTCCACATATACGTACCCTATCAGTTAGACAACAAGCGTATACGCAGGTTGCTCCATTACAACCCACGTACATCARGTTTGGTGCTCAAAATTAAAAATTATGTCAAGTTTCCATGCCATGTCACGAGATCCATGATCCTTGACCTTCCATATACTAGAAASACTCTGACTCGGCCCTTTAGTTCCATTTGAAGGYTATAAATTGAGCCATATCCAAGCCTTGGAGGGGGGAGAATTCAACTTTGAGAGTAAAGACACTCTGGAGAAATTTCACGTCRYATTGAATCTACATCCCTTTATCCTTGAAAGTYTGAACCCCTTGTTTAGCCCCCAAGCTCTTCCTTCTTTGTGATGGAGAACCTCATTGTCTCYTTTATATGAGTTTTCCTTTTGGTGGAGGATTGAAGTGGTGGAGGCCTAGYTAGAGGGACTTAGTTTCTCAGTTCCGATTTGTGTCRTTACATAATTTTGTCACCTATATRCTTCTGCTGATTATTTTAATATAAATACTCTTTTCTCGTCCAATTGATATCTTGCAAATATTTGAATTATTATTCCATGGGTGTATTTGTCATGTATGTTAATGGATTATGGTAATCTATATGCTAACATTATATATTATCACCATATGCTTGCATATATTGGTTKTTGAGGRCAAGTTGYAAGTATAAATCTTTGAGTTGCRTGCTCAATGGTGGTCTTCATCAAACGTCTTGATGAGGTAGGCTCTTGGCCTTGTCTTGTTAGCATTTCATTTATATAGCATACTTGGGATTAGATTTGATTTCTGTGTGTCATTCTGTCTGTTGTGGTTTACCCCGTGCCATAGAGAGATTTTCCTTGTAACACCTAGTTCATTAGTGTTTCAGGACAAATCAGTAAGTGCGGACACAAATTGATCTCCCTAGTTTCACCCCGAAACTAGAACGAAACAAGACATAATATAAAACTTTCCCTAAGTTTTAATTATTAAGCATACTAACTAACACGAGATAAATGACATACCTCTTAAATGTTGTTTGTCCTCGCTAGTGTCATCCTCGCTCCATTTCAAGGCTTATGGGATGTTGAACCTGTAAAGAGACATAAGATAGAGAAGTGAAAATAACAATGTATACTTAACAAAATCTACGTATGTGATCAAGGAGTCATACAATAAAATAAGAACAATTTTATCGGAAAGAAATATATTGTTGTATTAGAAATATGAAAAGGCGAATACAACCAATGCCTTGATGTTGTAGGGTCCCTTCCAATAGTTCTTTTCTTCCCACAGACTTTTGCTCCACGGATTATGAGACTGTAGATTTGAAAGTCACTCACAATATATCTTAACAAAGTAAATCTCATAGCTAACATAGGCCCAAACACCCCAAACTCCTGGCTAGACTAATATCTCATTAGTTATTCTCAAAATTTATTTGCAAAGCTCACCAAGCTTCTAAACAACTAAATTTCTCCATGAGAACTCCTCTCCTTTTATAAGCTGAAAAGGATAAGGTGAGGAGGTTAGGATGATCCCACTAGAACAGAGATGTGACTCAGATCCAAATCGATCGAAGGCCACCTCACCCTATAAGCTTCTATTCTAGAAGCATCGAGAAGATTCTCTTTTTCTTTGTATGGGAAATCGTCGCACCCTTAACACTAAGAAAATTGTGATGATGTCGCAGGCCACTGTGGTGCAGCCTGCATTGATCCTATAACGTCGCAGGCCACTGTGGTGCAGCCTGCATTGATCCTATAACGTCACAGGCCATTGTGGTGCAGCCTGCATTGATCCTATAACGTCGCACCCTTAACACTGAGCAAGGTGCGGCGATCCTTCTTTACAAGGTTTTTTACAAAGGAAAAGATAATTTCATCTATCTAGGAAAGTTCATCTTCATTCTTCTTCAGGGATTAAGGCAATTGATCCTTCTAAAAACAAAGGGTAGGTGTACATCATTAATGGTCATAGGGGTGACGAAAATAATGTGTAACAATTAGTGTTGACAATATAGAAGTCGGGTTGAAAATCGTCATTACCGAGGTGACTTAATATATTACTGGCACCCATGACTCCTTGGATTACATTTCATCTCCTTCACCATATAGTCTACTTATTAACGCCACAATGATCCTATAAGGAGTCCTTAGGTGCTTCATGGGATATGTACCTGACCTTCTGGCTCTAAATGCTTTCTGATTTATCCACCATCCTTTGAGAAGGTTGCGATAACTAAGGGTGAATTGCATGATCCATTCTTCCATGAGGTCTACAATAGGCTTAGGCAATTTGTAACACACATCCAGGGCTGAAGATTGGAAAGAGACAATGGATTTTCTTGTTACATCCTTGATCAACCTGTTTTCAATGTCATCCTAACTAATTGATCTGAAATGGATCCAAACAAATGAATGGGTAAGACTCAATACCTACAAGATTAAAATGGAAATTCATGAAGGTCAACAAACTATGTAGGCAATGTAAATGTGAAAGTCAAATAATTCAAAAATGAGAATGTGAGAGGAAAATAGAGAATTCATTGTATTAAGAAAATTGAACAGGAGAAAAGGTTGAGGAATGGGAAGTGAATGGGCATGGTTGTTGGCCTTGCCCCAAAATTTCCCTATTTCCTCCTTCGATCTCGTTCTCAATGGGTCTTTTGGCCAAGGATAGGAGGATGGATGGATAAAGAGCCAATAAAGTATTATAACTTGAGATTGTTGAAATAGATTGATCCCCATTTGAAGATGGTTTTCCCATTTGGGTTTCTAGGGTAAATTATGAGTTGTTATGGGTGAATTCATTCATTGTTATGTGATTTTATTTGTCTTTGCGATGAAATGGAGTTTCTTTGTAGTTTAATGGTTGCATGTGTGGTATTTAGTCAGGTGGAATTCTCTTGTAGGTGTGTTTGAGGTTTTTTTAATGGATATAGTCCCCATAAGCTAATGAGCCAACCCAACAACCCTTTAATCACTTATGCACATCCATTTCGAAGATGGAGGATCAATGTCTCTTATTCCAAAGATATTACAAATGTGTAGGAAGTTGCTAATTTAAGCTTTTATGGCTGCTAGGAAATATTTTTCACTCCTCCATATTGTATTCTCATTCCCGAGTTGAATTTAACTTTCTTGAAATGTTTTCCACTTGCCTAGGCCAAGTTCCAATTGTTGGGGCATTTTCCCACTTTCCTGGGTCGAGTTCTAATTTCTTGGAATGTTTTCCCACTTGTTTGGATCGAGTTTTAATTGTTAGGACATTTTTCCACTTGCTTGGGTTGAGTTCTAATTGCTTGGGACATTTTCCCACTTACCTGGGTAATTTTCCACTTGGTTGGGTGTTTCCATTAGTCACTGGGTGTTTTTTTTTAATTGATTGGTGATTTTCTCCCTCACCTCGACCATTTTCCCTTACCTAGGTGATATCTGTCTCACCCATGGGTTGTACGGGCCACACACAGCTTGTACATGCCAAGAACTTAGTCATTGGGTGTTACAATTACTTGTTGGGTGATTCAATAGTTGTTGGATTGTTAAATTTGTTGTTGAGCAATCAAGTTGGGTTGGGGAATTGTTCCCAATCATTGGACAATTATCTCTCATGTTAAAAGACCGAGAGAGAATTGCATACATTGTTTTCTTATGAGAAGTGAGTGTTAAATCCTTATGCTAATTGCAAAAATGTGTGAGTGTTGAGTGTTTATTCATGTGTTGGTTACAAAGAAGTGTGTGCTCATTTTCTTATGATTTGTTGGCGAATACAAGAGCTACTCCATGTTAGTTAAGTCACAGAGCTATTYTTTGTTAGTATACTATAAGTCCTATTCTTGAAGCACATGAAGAATTMTATTAAGAGCAAGCATATGGGTTTGCCATAGAAATTGTTGGTTCAACCAATGGTTTGGATGATGTATCAGTGGTTATTAAATCAATCTTATCCCCTCCTRCAAGGTCTAATTCTCTAGCCAACCCTATGAAAGTCCCTCATTCGACTTAGTTCTCATTTCAATTTCAACCAATGTACAAGAAGTGGCTACGACTAGTGATCTGAGACATGGTGCAAGAGAATTCATGTACATGGTTATACTGATTTATTTAATCTCTAATGGGTAAACCTTTTGATGTAAAGAGCTATGGTTCTTACCTTCCATAGAATAGACTAGACACGTAATTAAACCTCTCATTGCCTTGTTTTTTTTTTCCAATTTGGAAATTGAAGAGGATGGCTATAGCCATTCATGTTGAAGAGATAATGCATTGGCACAATTGAGGTTAGCATTGGTATATGGTCATTAAATTTAGAATGTTTGCTAATGACCTTATTGTTATTTCCATTGCTAGCTAGTTGTTGTGTGCAAGCTACATTGAGACAAGGCCTTGCAGTCAAGAGAAATAGAGGTCCTAGTACATGGCAGAGGACAGAGGCCTGGTAGCCCCCATAACACATAACTCTCTATACAAGACCAAGAAAGATACCAAAAATTTTAACTTTTGCAAGGGTCTGTGTTGGTGAAGCGAGTGGGCTATAAGTCCCTCATTTACTGATCACTAATTAACCTAGATATGACTTTAGTGCAAGGATACATTTCTCTTATAAACATTTGGTAGAATTCTCCCCACTTATAATTGGTCCCATGCAACATAGGGTGTCCCCATAGAATGGTCCTAGGGTGTCTATGTCCACTTCAAGTTTTGTTTATCCTTTCCTATCTGGGCTAACTTCGATAATTGTCATCTCATGCTTCCTCTACCTTTTAGAGGCCATTTCTAAATCATGTAACTCATCCATACCAATAACAAAGAACATTAGTAAGTTAGAAGAAAAACTAATGTATAATTCCCATGTTCATGTTGGTTCTCTTGTTGTGATTAAATATCTCCTCTTAGAAAAATGAAAAAAATGTAGGTTTTTCCAGAGTATTGGGTTTCAAGGCCAATATCTCTTGTGTTGTGTAATTTAGAGAGCCTCACGTTGGTGGGTTCAATTGTTGAACCACAAGGATACAACTTGGAAACTATAAAAGAGATAGGCTCGACATTCCTTAGGCTCATATGCTAATCGTAGTCTACATGGATGCAAATTCTCCTTTTGCAACTTTGGTGGGATATGGGTCTCAGTGAAGGCTACAAGTGATACAAACATTATTAACAATGTGAGCAGGTATGGCTATCCCCACTAAGGTGAAAAATGAGGTGTTCTTGAACCAGGGCTTTAGCTATGGGGTAGGGTTTTCCCTTGCAAACAAAAATTAGTTAAGAGCTTGTGCTCTCATGTTCAAGCTACTGAAATGAAAATATATGTAGGAGTTTCAATAGGGCTAGGCACAATCCAAAATTTAGAAGCATAGGTGAATATCAAAGCAAGAAAGAAAACAATTCACCATTCATATTTAATATTAGTAGTAAAGTAATGCCTACTTCGTAGCAATGAACAAATGGAAGTGAATGGGTAGGAGTTGTGGTGACGGGTGTCTTCCCTTTCATTGTTTATGAAGGCATCTTGGAAAAGACCCTTGTGTTGAAGTCACTTTTACCCACTCCCATCCTTGGTAAAAGGAAAAGTGAAATAAAATTGCGATGATGAGTTTCTCTTTTTCTTGATTTTATATGTGTCACATCACATATACTTTTGATGGTGAGTGACACCTTTCCATTATTGCATCTTCACGTTTTTTACAATTTTGCGACAATGCGATGCCAAGCAACGTCGCATTGTGGTGACTTTTGATGCCAAGTAACGACCTTTCCTTATCGTTGTTTTGCATGTTTTACAAGAGTGCAATGTGTCGCACATTATTGATTTTTGTTTTTTCTTTGTCACGACTTCAAAAGTTTTGAATCCTTGAGATCCATCGCTAAAATCCAACTTTGTAGTTGTGGTGAGGTTTGAAACTTTACAACAATGCGATGTATCGCATCTTTTATAATTTATAAAATTGTTGGTGACATGATGTGTCACGTTGTTTTGAAATTTTGTAAATTTGAGCATGTTCCAAATTTTCACAAAAAAGAAAACTTTGAAGAGATGTGAAACATTTAAAGGCTTGCCTAAAATAATGACTATGAGAAATGGTAAAGAAATCCAAAAATTGAGAGGTTCATTAAAAAAATCATTGGAGTTGTGAATAAGGTTATTATTAGACCTCAAACCATCATGTTGGGGACTTCATTGAAAGCGAGAAGAACATAAATTTTTTCAAGTCAAAATATGAACAAGCTTTGATTCTCAAAACTCGAAATAAAAGGAGCCCCAACTTTTTGCTTGAGTTACATGACAAAGGTGAAAGGTAAGGGAAAGTTGATGCTTGCTCAACAACATAGTATGACCCCAACCCCTCTCTTGGGAAACATCATACCCTGCACATGCACACGAGTTGTGTTCATAGGATATCTAGGGGGTGGTCAAATGTAGACTGAGTCCCCACAAATCTTTTAAAAAATAAAATAAAAGAGCTCGAATGCATATGGAAAGACATGCCTCCTCACACCTAGAGTAGATAGCTAGATTTAGAACATGACAAAAGTTCCTCATTTAAAGTACTATACCACTTGTATAGTCTCCTATCCTCAATGATCGTGTTCACATAATGCAAAAGACCATAGATGATGCACTGCCCATCACTATTTTTATGGGACAACATACCAAGGGAAAACAATTTGTACATTGTTACGATAAAAAAGGTAATATGTAGTTATCCCTTGATAACCTTGAATAACCACTATGGCACTGGTATAATGGGCCATGTAATGTAGTTGGGTTTGCATAGGAACCCCATGCACCATTAAGGGGAACTAAGGAGCATATTGCTCCCTATTTGATAATTCAGTAATGAAATACACGCCCTCCTTGGAAACATTGTACCACATGTATAGCCCAAACTTAAACACCTTTGTTTGGGGGTTGTTATGGATTCATCACATCTATTTTTGATTCGACCTTTTAGACTAGACTAATGTGGTCCATCATTAGGAATAATTTCGGTGCTGATCCCAGTGATAAATCAATTGGATCAGAGAATAATTGTTTCCCTTGAGGGATGTCAAGGGAGAATGTGTGACCTATGAAATAGGGTGTGGGTGTCTCTCCTGCCTCTTCTCAAGTGCCTCCCAAATCCACAACATCAATAATTTCCCATCATGTGCCTGACTCACATAAAATTTTCATTCGCAAATATATAAATCTAAGATCAATGTGTTCACAAAACAACAATACCATGATTCATTATTGATTACTATGATATGATTCATTAAATAAGTGATTTCAATTCGGTTCTTTGCACAATATAAATTACCTCGATGTATCCCCAAGGGTTAGCTCAATCGGTTTAACCATGCACAAAATGCATGTTTCCAGTGGGGAGGCCACAGGTCACGGGCTTCAATCTAACTAAGTCCCTCAGGGTTACTGGTCACTATTGTTGCTAGCAGTTGACTTTCCCTCCATCTGAATATTTCATGGAAGAGGGGGGGGGGATCCCACGAGCTTTTCTATGGACTAAAAAAAATCTCCCCAACACATCTTACATATGTACACACATGTGCATCTATAATAAGAGTATACATAAAGTGCCTTGCCCTTGGTGCTTCCAAAGCAATACAAAAACATATATAATATCGATTGTAGTGTGTTGTATAAGTACATTACACCAATATTTCTTCGATGTGTGTTCTTTACCCCGTTAGAGGTGTGTCTAAGCAACATGAGTGCATTGTGATAAGTAGACAAGTGTTCATCTAGGGATTATGTTGCATTGATGTGGCTGAGATGCCCTATGAATGGTAATCCAAGAATGCAACAATAAGCATTGTGTGTTAGTAATCTAGTGTAGTATACTTACATCATATACGATGCATTAAGTGAACCTAAAGGCACCAAGTAATGCAAGTTGTGTGCCCCTTGCGTTATCTAGAGTGCTTAGGATCACTAGACACCCCATGTATGGTGCACATACATACACATTGTCCCACTAACAAGTTGGCATGCATTCGAGTGCGTTGTACTAGCACTGGTGACAKAGTACCTAGGAAACCRCAAAGCCCACAACATCCACATTACACATGGTTTCTTTAGTGGTGTGTTAAGGTTTGGGAAGCATTGTAGAAAGTGCATGRAATAACACATCGAGATATGCATCTRTCAAATTAAATTGAATGCACCTAACATTGTTGCACGATGTGTTCCATTTGATAAGGCACACTACTCGTAGTGCCTTTGTTTCTACACCATTGTTAGTTGTATTTGGSGTGCACTATACTTGCATTGACTACAAGGTACCTCAGAAACCACAAATCATTGCAATCTCCACAACGCAYATGATTGCTTCAACAATGCATTAAGGCTGCCTACATGCATTAAAATGTGTAAGGAATGGTGCACTGAGATGTGTGTGCATCCAATCAAATTGAATGCACCTCATAGCTCTAACTAGTGCATTTTATTTGACTAGATGGGCCACACAYGATGCTTCCTTTGTTGGACCATTGTTGGTGCATGTGTGCCACACTCGTGTGGTGCGTTACCAAAAACTATAAGCATCGTGACAATGTGGCTTGTGCATGTGCCAACGATGGTGCACAAACATTGTATATGGGAACACTCTAGACATTATAAAAAAAAAAAAATTGAAAAAATAAACTAATTTTACTTCAAAAAACACAAAATGCGTTACCAAAAACTATAAGCATCATGACAATGCAGCTTGGGCATGCGCCAACGATGGTGCACAAACATTGTATATGGGAACACTCTAGACATAATAAAAGAAATGAATTTGAAAAAATAAACTAATTTTACTTAAAAAAACACATAAATGTAAAATAAGGTATAACAAAGAAAGTTACCAAGTTTTCTCTCCCCCATTGAGGAAACATGGGTGTGGAAATGTGAAAAATGTTCTAGAGGCTTTTTCAAAATCAAATTGAGAAATTTAATCCATTGCAAATGGAGAATAGAGACCAAATTTGACAATTTAGAAGCATTTGATATTGGAGTAGGGGGATTGTGAAAAGAAGCACCAATGATTGGATGGGATGAAAGTGTCGAAGGATGGTAAAAATGAAAAACCAATTAAAKTTTTTTACCCTAACTGTGKTGCACCTATGATTTTGTCGCAATGATGCATCGTTTCATAACCAATGTGCATATTTTAATGAACCTAATGGGGATATATTGAGGTTCAATGTATATGCAATGGGGTATAATGTATAYSYAACAAGGGTTGGCCTAATAAGAGGTCCACATATCTCATGAATGAGAATATGTAKACATAAAGATCAATAAAATCATTATTYGAGACATGAATATATGGTTTGTTTTACGAATTTACTTGGATTAYTTGGAGGAGTTTCTTCTAATATTAAGGAATTATTGTGTAACTTATTATATAAAATAACACAGTAAACCATAACACATACAATGTACRCTAAGTATGAGAGCATGRAGCACATCTRTGCTTTGTATGTTGGAGTTACTTCACACACACCTAGGATTTATTTTTCCTATGTTTATTAGTCATTATTCAGTCTCCTATATTTTAGGAAGAATATTCCTCTATGGAGAATATTCTCTTCAGTTTGATCAGTTGAGTGGAGTCTAGATGCTACATTGGGATTATCACCATGCAACATTGGGATCATCACTAGCTAATGCRCATTGTCCTTGGGATCATCACCATACTAGCGCATTACCCATGATTCCCTGATCTCCTCCTCACTTCACTATGTTTCAGTAAGTTAACTGAAGACTGATAGACTAGTTAACTCAACTAGGTGGAAGTTGACTCCCGTAACCGCTCGAGAGACTAGACTAGGTGGCAATTTACTCCCATAACTGTTGGTGTGTGTCCATATCACTCTAGACCACCACTATGGTGCATTGGCTTCTCCTCCAGTGTGCATTAGTTGAGTTATACAGAGTATATCATGTGTAAATTATCATTCATTCATTTGGTTAATGAGAATTCTTCCATTCTTTCTCTCCTGCTTCTCTTTTTTTCTATTTTCTCTGAAACTATGTATGTCAATTCCCAGCTAGATCTATTATGTGTAGGTTCAACACATTTACATGGTATCAGAGATGAAGGACTACTAGGGAAAAGACACACCAAATTATTTTTGCAGGTACCAAAGATTGAAGACATAGAAAAAATGGAATTTCCAAAAGAATTCATTCTTACACCTTACAACTTCTTTGCATGGAAGGAGAAGATGATAATGCATCTTCGAAGCAGAGGATTGTACAGGCTAACCATGAACACAGAGGCAGAACCAACATCAACCATAGAAAAATCCAAGTATTTAAATCGAATGGATGAAGCGTTCGAAAAAATTTGCAGTCTCATTTCTCTTGAACTTCTCTTTCACATATCCTCTTGTAAAACCCCCAATGAAGCTTGGACCACCATGGAAGGGATTTTTGGAAAACATGATGAGATGAGGGGACACATGCTTGAGGTGGAATTGCTCACATTGGATCCAAAAAGCTTCGACAATCTCCAAGATTTCTTTACCAAATATAAGTATTTGTTGTCACAACTCACGACTTGCGGAGTTGATAAATCTAAGGAGGAGAAACAAATGGTTCTCACCATTCTCTTCAAACTTGGTCCAGAATACTCAATGTTTGTATCCACATTTCATTCAGTTAGATCCGCATTTGTATCCACCTAGAGGATGCCCTCTCTTGAGGACTTTATCAAGTCTCTGACACAAGAACAAAGCAAGCTCATCAACATGGGAAAAATCAAAGGCCCAAAGGCGCATGCACTTACTGTGCAAGATGGAAACCGTCATCAATATCAGAAATATAAAGATAAAGACAAAATGAAAGCACATGCAGATCCGAAGAAGGAAGGGTACTCAAAACCCTTGAATGATGCCTCCGGATCCAAAGGTGGAAAGGGAAGAAAATGGGAGAAATGCTCTTACTTCCATAAAGGATTCCATCCAAAATCCGCATGTACGCAGAAACAAATAGATCTAATGACCCAAATACTTCAGCAAAACAACCTTGGATATTGCATCCCTGAGGGTGCCAAGAAGAAGAAGCCAAAAGATCAGAATCCCAAGAAAGGCAATTCTAGCCATGCTTTGATTGCCATTAACTCATGTCTTGATGCTTGGATCGTAGATTTAGGTGCATCACACCACATGGTTGCCACAAAAAAAGTCTATTCTTCATTGGATGCATGCAAAGGTCCTCCTATTCTGATGGGGGACAACTCTCTAGTCGAGGTCATCGACAAAGGAATGATTGAATTCACAAAAGGAAGCTTCGAGAATGTGTTGCACGTTCCCAAACTTTCTGTCAATCTTCTCTCTATGTATCAGATGACTAACTCCGGCACTAGAAAGAGAGTCATATTCACACCTGATGCAATGGATATCTATGACATGCAAATTAATTCCAGGGTTGCTACCGGTGAGGTAAATCATCAATCTAGACTCTATACATTTTCTGAATTTATTGAACTAGATTCTGCATTACTGCTTACTCATGCTGATGAAAGTAGTAGGATATGGCACGAAATATTCGAGCATTTAAATTTCAGATAAATGCAACAACTTAGCAAGTAGAGAATGGTTGATGGTCTACTTGACATCCACTTCTCCAAAGAATTTGTGAGGGATGTGTTCTTGGAAAACACCCTCAAGAGAAATTCGACAAAGGAAAGACTTAGAGAGCTTCCTCTCCTTTAGATTTGATCCATAGTGAGCTCATGGGCCCTTTTCCGCATCTATCAATCAACAAAGCAAGGTACGTGCTCATTT
>JASDQU010372746.1:48342-58610 GCA_032191745.1 Picea mariana
AAGCAGAATCTTTACAAACCCCTATAAATACTCACTCCTACGTATACATACTCAGTTCCTTAGCACATGGTGATTGCGGTTATCTGCAGTTGGCCATACATACCCTGTTACTAAAAACGATCTACAGAGCTTGGTATACATTAAGAACCCTGATCAAAGGTTAATTTTCTGTTATATCGGGCAAATTAATTCATTAGATTAGGCTTTTAGGCAGAAGATTTGGTGGTTTATTGAATTTAGGGTCATTTTGAAGTGATGTTTCAATAACAATGGTATTATTATGATTATCACAGATGCTTGCAACAATGAAAACTGCAAGACTTCTGTTTTTCTTCTTCTGCTTCTGCTTATTCCATGTGGCCCTTTCCGAGGTAAGTTTTCAGGGTACCCTATAAATTTCTCAGGGCTAAAATATTTCTATGGATGGAGGGTATGATGATCTCTGAAAATCTAATTTGATCCTTTTCACTTTTAGTCGTTTTTCAAGTCTGGTGCTGGTGGATGGAATTTAAACAAATTTATTTATTAGTCTCGATTTTGGAGTGTGCTATAATTTTTGAACAGTATGAATGGATATTGAAATTTGTTTTCTGCATTGTTTAAATCTGGCTCTGGTGGGGTTTTGATTGTTTCTCCGATCGAGCAGGATGAGATTATAGCCGACAGGACATGCCGGGCCGAGCCGGGGTTGGAGTCCGACTTTGGTATTCACAAGGAATGGGAAGGGGAATTTTTTCCGGGAATTTCGAAGATAAAGTATGAGGTATGGCCTTTCTATTTCCTCGATGAAAATAGTTTTTGGCTTTCAGCATTGTATAGGAGTTGTTATAGCGCTCCCACTTTGTATTCACGCTGATATATTTTAGTGACATTGACCTACTTTTGTGATCCGCTCCCACTTTGTATTCACGCTGATATATTTTAGTGACATGGATTTACTTTTGTGATCAGTTGGTGGACGTTAATAAACTTATCCTATCTTATCTTTATCTCCTTTTGTTTAACTTAACTGTCAAAATCTTTTGTTTAACTGTCAACGAAAATCTTGTGTTTAACTGTCAATGAAAATCTTGTGGGCCATCAGTTCGATGTTTATTAAATAATCCCATCTTATCTTATTTCAGAATCTTGTTTAATTGCCAATGGGCCATCAGTTCATTGGTGAGGATGATGGATAGAGTGTTAAGCTGTCTACCCGGGTTTGATTGTCACTATGCTCTACCCCATTTGTAGGGCATGAGTTTGAAAAGGACGAGGTTGGTTACAAGTCTCGGGTGATTTGATTTTGGTGGAAGTTAGGCGACTTTGGCAGAATAGGCCTGGTGCAAATTTCAGAAGATTTTGGCAGAATGTGCCAGCGATGTTATGAGAAAACTAACCAAGAGACCCTTTTCTTGTTGCATACTTGTTCTCGTTCCCATTTCCATTCCTGTTTTGTCACTACATTCGTACATTACTGGTCAATTTAATTTTATATGCATAATATACCCTTGGAAGTGTGTGAGTTTGCGTTTCATAGCCCTGGAAACCCTCTAGCCCTGTTTTTTGTTCCATTCTGTTTCCTTGGAGCACCTCATTTTCCGATGTCCAGTATACTATTAATAGATCAAAGGGCCGTTTCACCACCTCTACCTGGGGTCGAGATGTCTCTCTCCACCTTCTTCCGCTATTCAGACCAGAGGTGCTCGGCTCTTTTCACGAGGGAGGTTTTAGAGTACATAGTGAGGATCCTGCATGGTCCTCCTAAACTTGATTCCATTAGGAGGATCACTTCCTTCTTCTCGATTGTCACGTCCACTGGTAGCAGCAAATGGCAGGCACATACCAGATCACTTCGGATTCTAGATTAGTGCGTCCTCAGACTTCTTCTCGATCCCGCCACCCTCGGCAGGTTGACCGGCCTCCACGAGACTTTTACAGAGCTCCTGTTCTAGATTATTGAACTTCCCACTAGACAGACCAGCTCTTGAAGGTCCCGTGGCACGATTCATTCCACACACAATACTGTTCTCCAGATCCGCCCGAGTAGATAGTCTTCCATTCGGAGTTTTTTCCTCTTGATCTTGGATGCTAGGACTGACGGACCTCATCTCCTAGGATTTCACAGCGAGGCCCCCTCAGCCCTGGAAATTTGCTGGACGACATTATYAGGCAATGTATTGGTCCCCTCACAGTGATCAATGACTAAGATTGGGAACCATCCMCTTCCTCTCCCCTCTCTGTTTTGTGCCCCAGCACGTCTTGACAGCAACATTTATATGCTTGACATCGTTTTCATCTCTTTGATCTTGTAGTTTTTGTATCTATGCTACATTTTACATTTTGCATTTCTATTGACTAATTAATTAGCTCTTCCCATGCTTTTGTTAGAGTAGTGATAGGAGTTACTTTCACACCCCCACTGGAGTAGTGACAGGAGTTATTTTCACACCCCCACTGTTTGTTCACGTGGGCTGTAAATTTGAGTCCCATTGACCAACTTTGTGGTCACTCTTTGGACATTGATAAAATTATCTTTATTTTATTCCATTTCCTGTTTTCTTTTTCTGGCAACGGGCTGGTGCATAGCAGTTACCATTCACGTTCCCTCTAGCCTGTTTCTTGTTCTGTTCCCTTTCTATTTCCTTTCTTGTCTCCCGTTTTTGGTAACATAGTTGGCATATTGCTGTTACCGGAAACCTAACCAAGAGACATATTTCTTGTTACATTCCCATCCTCTATGCCAATCTCATCTTGACACCACATTACCAATCAATTTTATATGCATTATATACACTGGGAAGGGGTGTTTTCATATTTCTTATTCCTTGAAACTTTCTAGTCATAGATGATTTTAGGGGCTAAATTTTGTCAATGGGCTAATTTTCCATGTTTTTTCCCAAAAAAGATTCGTCAATTTTCATTTTTTCTAAAAACCATTCRCCCAAATTCCATAGAACAAAATTATTTTACCTCAAAAATCGCCAAAATTTTATAGAAACTTTATAAAATCCTTAGAAATTTGAATATTTTTACAAAACTATYGCCAAACATTTTACATYTGCATATTAAGGACTAGTAAGATTAGCTCAGGTTTCTACATTTTAATATACATTTTCATCCTTAAAATTATCTATGYCTTTATCCCTGTTTCTTGTTCCTTTCCAATTCCTATTTCCTGTTTCTGGGAACATATCTGGCACATCAGCCAAAGCAAGTCCACTTTTTGCGGTGCAGCCCCTTGGGGCATATTTCATGAAGCACTCCTGGAAAAAATCTTTTTCAACTGAAAACACTAGCAATCAGATAAGTTCAAGATGATTTGATTAGGTCTATTTGTACTGTCCAAGTCATAGGCAACAACATAAGTTGCATATTCACAATTGTTCGTGACTTGAGGGACCAGTTAGTCAGAGCAGGCTTTAAAATCCTCAAGGCTGACACCCGAAGTGGGAGAAGAAAACAACAAGAAGAAACAATTTTTTTTTAAATAAGTAGAAATAAAAAATATAGAAGAAAGTCATGGTTACCTAGCACATAATCTGGATCGAGATTAATGTGGAGTGGATATCTCATAATCTGGATCAGGAAACCTTTCATCTAGGAGTGGGTAGATCTTACAGAATATGCATGATGACTGGTGGAATTGAACTTCTGAGTCCCTTGAGACAATACCATAAACAAAACCTGTTTGTTCCATTAGTTGGTGTCAATGGTGAAATATGTGTGTGTGTAACTGCTTTGCGGGCTTATCATGAATCTTGTATTTTCGGGGTTTAGAATGGCTGCCTGTTTGATTCTAAGCATCTTTTGTGTTGGGATTTTCCAGGGGCCATTGAGTAAGAACCCTCTGGCATTCAAATGGTATAATGCAGAAGAAGAGATTCTTGGAAAGAAAATGAAGGTTTGCAGTGTTTTTAATCGGGCGTTTCTTCTCTGCTACATATCTTGTGTATTTCAATTAGATCATCAATTAGATTGATGTCAGCTAAGATACTGTAACACAAATTTTGCATTGGTATGTTTATGTAAACAACTAATTTCAAATTATTATGTTTACTAGAGACAACGATTTCACATTTTATATCTTTACAGGATTGGCTGAGATTTAGTGTTGCTTTCTGGCATACATTTCGCGGCAGTGGGGCTGATCCATTTGGGGCTCCAACCAAGAACTGGCCATGGGAAGATGGCACTAACTCATTAGCCATGGCTCTAAGAAGAAGTAAGATTAACTTGCTTTTTTCGTATTTACTGTTTAAAGAAGCAAGCGCAACTTTGCTTGTATGGACATTTCACAGAAATATCAACTTCTTTCACTTTAGTCTTAAATATTAAAGGTTCTGCATTGTATATGGGGTTTCCATTTCTTGGCTATGACTCTCCAAGGTGATTGCTAGTGCAGTGAAAGCGAATTTTGAGTTTCTAACTAAATTAGGAGTTGAGATGTGGTGCTTTCATGACCGTGACATTGCTCCTGATGGGAAAACACTCATGGTAAGTCCGGTAAAAAGGTTTTCATGCAGAAAATATTTAACGTAATGAATACCTGAAGCAAGAAGCTGAGTTTTGAAGTACATTACTATGTAACTTAGTTAAACCAAAATTGCTTCCCTAGATAGTAGCTCTTATGTTGAAGTAGATATAGGTAATTTTATTTGAAATAATATTCTGTGCCTTTCCAGGCAAACAAGGGCCATCTCATTCTCATCCATTTTTGTTCAAACATGTTCAAGAATTATGATATTAAAAGTACTTAATTGAGACCTTGTTAGTTCATGATTCATAATTTCATATAATTTTAACTGGCATCTGAAAAGTATCAATTAGAATGCTCTTTATGCTTTGATAAATTAAAGAAATAGCTAGAGCAAGCTACACCAGGCATTGCCCAAAAAATTATATGATCAACAATATACATAGAGAGCCCCACTTTTATTATGTTTTTAATCATGAATGTCTCCATATAAAATGTATGTATGTGTGGCTGTGCCTGTTTCCACTTTATAAGAGCCTATCATTGCTCTGTTGGAGCATAGAGAATAAGTGATCCTCACCTATATATTAACGTATATGCTGAAAGCAAATTGTTTTTTATGTGTTTAGGAGTCTAATGCCAATCTCGATGCAGTTGTGGCTCTTGCAAAGCAGCTTCAGGTAATGATTTTCCATTTGTTTTCTTCATAGCATTCTTATTTGTGAACTGTTTATTAACGATGTTCTCATCAATGACCTCAACTGCCTAGGCGTGATTGATCTATGTTTCAAAATTCAAGTAATGTCTCCAGAAAATGTCAAACTTTTAGAAAATGACCGAAGTCATTCCCAGCTATGGTTATTTACTAGTTGTCTTATCGAGGTGGTGTTTTCCTTTTTACCATTCACTCATTTTAAGAGCATTTTGTATCAACTACAGGAGGAAACTGGCATTCATACTTTGTGGGGAACTGCACAGTTGTTCATGCATCCTCGTTACATGCATGGAGCTGCTACGAGGTTCTGAGATTAAGATTCATACGACTGGTTATTGTGATCATATGGATATTGTTCATACTATTGTATTGATTTAGTTGATATGGATGCATTTGAATCTTGATATCATGTTCAAGCTTGCTCATATAGTATTCATGTTGCTCATTTTACTTGTGGCTGATAATTTTGATGATCGCTTGTTGTTTGATGATACAGTCCAGATGCACGTGTTTATGCATACGCTGCAGCTCAAGTAAAGAAAGCCATGGAGGTATGATCTGGGAAGTGAATTCTATCTCTACGATAGTCTAGTTCTTTTATGAATTTTGTACACACAGATTTACAGCTTTTAAGAGTTATACTTAGTATTGTAAGTCATAGTTATAAGATAGTATTGTATTCGTTGACAGTCATCTTGCTATATGATTCTAAGATGGTGTTTGACAACCTGTTGGGAATCAACTGTCCCATTTCAGGCTAAAATACATAAGTTTCAGTTTGAATCATGATAGTTACATTGTCTGTCTTGGATGAAGTACTCATATCCTTGCCCATGATTTCAGGTTACACATGAATTAGGAGGAGAGAACTTTGTCTTCTGGGGAGGAAGAGAGGGTTACCAAACTCTCTTGAATACTGATCTAAAAAAGGAGCTTGACCATATGGTATGTATGCATACAAACCTAAGTTGGTTAAAACAGGGAAATGGCAAAGTTTCTGAAACAGGTATGGTATGGGAAGTGCATATCCTAAAATTAAGTTATAACTTTTAATAACAAACACAAGTAGTAAACAATAATGCGAAAATACAGTAGACCAATAGATTATATAGAGTATTGCATAATATCTCATTGTATCAACGACCATGATTAAAATAACTAACAGACTTTATAAGTTAGGCTTAATGTTCTCAGAAAAACAAGTAAGCTTGGATCAATAAGCATGAAAGTCATGATCAAACGTCTCATTATCAGGCTTGTTTTTTTTTGAAAATGCTTCATATATTGGTCTGAAAAAAAATAATTACATCAGGATTCAAGGGTGGTTACAACACACAGACAACTGTGGTGCCAAGATTGTTCCGGTCTACAAAAGCTAAAAGGCCCAGTGTATGAGCCCTGGCCCCCATAGGAAGAAACTTAACGTCATGACAGAGTGCACTGAGGTCAACTCTCAGGAGCAAAGCCAACTCTTGCTGAAAGCTCCACAAATCCCCTAAGAAAGCGAGTGAGGATCTTCATCGAACATGACTTTACAATGACGTTTCCATAAAAAGCCAATTGCAACCAATCGAACTGAATGCTAAAGTGCAATCTTCAGTTGTCCCTGACTATCCAAGTGTTCCCCAGGAGGTGGCCTTTCCATGAGAGTGGGGCTACAAAAAGGGAAAGAATTGAATGTGAAACCATGCCCAAAAACTCTCACAGTCTGACATTTCCAGAAG
The DNA here is from genome assembly GCA_032191745.1 of Picea mariana. NCBI lineage: Eukaryota > Viridiplantae > Streptophyta > Pinopsida > Pinales > Pinaceae > Picea > Picea mariana. Next base: position 55,238 of record JASDQU010372746.1, read on the forward strand.
ACATGCTGAATGGTCTCGTCCTTGCCACACAATGGACATGCTGAATTAGTCATGCCAACTTTGTGAAACCCACTCTTGACAGCCAATCCTTAATGAAGCAACAACCACCCCCAACCTTTATGTTTGAACTTTGAATGAAGCAAGGGCCTTCCAAGTGGTACGACATCTCCTCAATCATTGCACCACTGGATCTCCAAGTCCCCATCTTTTATTTAAGTGGGTACCAAGGTTAGATGAGTGCCTAATTAGCTCATAAAGATCGTATGCCTCAAAATCAACTTCCGGTTTGTATTCCCGCTTTGGTACAAGCCCACCAAAGCATCATACATCTCTTTGGCTGTCTTCTTCTCGGAAATCTGAGGAATCAGGTGATCCTTGAAAAAATCCAACACCCGCTTGGCCTTTACTACCTTCTTCTTATGAGCTGCCAATTCCTGTGCATCATTAGGATCTGGAATCACCATCTCAGTGTAATCTTTGAGATCATTCTCTTCCAAGGGCAAAATAATCCTAGCCTTCCTGGCCCGGAAATTTGTGGCCCCCTCCAACCTGTCCTCAACTCCAAGAGTGCCCACTATTGTGTCCAGTATTGAACAAGAACACGAATCTGCAGCAACTTGTGTCTCAAGAAGATGATTTTCTCTCTCTAGAGCCTATGCTCTGATACCATGTTAATTTTTAAGCATTCAATGCATTCAATTTCAGATATGAAAATTACTTCCAAGTAACCTCAAACAGTAAACTAGGGCTGTTATCACTGAATAATTTTACATTGAAATTATGACAGAAAATTATAGAGGAAGCACAAAGATCAGAGAGAAATCATCTATGCACATGAGACACAAAAATTTATCAGAAATAATTTTCAGATCGAGGATCCCGAGGACAAAAACAGTCCTCTCAAAAAAATTACAACTTCAACAAAAATTCCGGAAAACCTTCGAACTTACAAATTTTCCTAAATCCTTGCTGACGTCACAGCCGTACCTGGATGACATCATGACTGTACGGCCTGCACATGCGGCTATTGCTGTGGCTTCTGTCCATACAGTTGGCACGTTTGGTACGACCTGCAATAAATGTGCCGTATGACCTGTACGGATCCACACGTGCGGCTTCTCCTCCTCTCTCTCTCACACGTGCGACCTCACACGTGCGGCTTCTCCTCCTCTCTCTCTCACACGTGCGGCTCCTCCTCCTTGGCTGAAAAGATGAGAAAGAAATACTAGAAGCCCTAGATCAGATTTGCCAAAGTGAAGATCCTCGTTGCTGAAATTTTCCTCCTCACTCACTCATGCCAAACACATGATGAAAAAATAAGATGTGTGGTGCCTCTTCACATTGCCTCTCCTTTTATAGAGTCTAAAAGTGAGTTTAGAAGCCCCTAACTAAACTCAACATTAAATTAGAGTTGCTTGTTCCTCCAAGTGGGTGCAAAGCCCCCCCAACACCAACAATTCCAAGTTCTAGCTCCATATAAAAGGGGTTTTCCCAAGTAAAAATGCAATGTGAGTGCCAACAAAGATTCCCACATGCTTGACACCAAGGCCAATGTGAGAATACCTCCCCGGTCTACAAAACATCAATGGTATATAGTAATTAGTTAATAAAAAAACCATGAGATATGGTGTTAGCAAAAAAATTGGAGAGAATTTTGGTGATTAAAAGAGTACCCCATATCCTCAAAGTGCACAATGGGTATTGAGTACATTACATTCTCATGGACTTCCATTATTTGGTGCACAACTATTCACAGTTTAGAGATTTGTGTACCTTGTTTTCTAGAGTTTGAGTGGATGATTGTTGAGAGGGCTTAGACCCTTTTCCTTCGAGACATTATTAAATTTAAGAAGACAATCTCCTTGCCCATCATTTTTTCAGGTTTTGGTGCCTTCCTCCTCCGACTTGAGGTTTTATTTAACCTAGTCTCATTCTTTCATCATGTTTGGAGTTTTGCTGACTCGATTGTAGGTTGGGACCCATATCTGTACCTGGCCTATTGCTCATTAGAGTTCATTGCATTGGCTAGCACCCTATGAGGGCATATTGTTAGTTTGCAAGGGTCTCAGATCTCTTGGAGTCTGTGGGTATTTCTTTGGACCGATTCCCTTTGTTCAAATACTCCCTTGATGCACTTGGCCACCACTTACCTGCTAGGCAGGAGTTGAATAGGATCAATTGTGATGACATTTATAGGTGGGTCATAAAAGTCACTTGGATAGACCCACCAGGCTGGTTATGTCTAAAGATGGCCCTTTATGTAGAGCACTTCTTGAAGTTGAGGGACAACCCATTGTTTGACCACTACACACACATCATCATTGGATGCACACTCTTTGTATTCCTTTGGGCTAGTTCAGAGTGGGTTCACATAGAAGTTCGGGTGGAGGCTGAGTAGCAGTTTGCTTGGTCGGATAGGATTTTCCAGTTGTGCCATATTTAGGAGGTTGAGACAGAGGGGAACTTCATATTTTGTTGTGCCATTTATTACAAGAATTGTGGGCAGTTTTGATTGTCTATCGAGGGAGTCATGGACCCTCTCCAATTTCTTCCATTACCTTGGCTAGTGATGCTTGTCTTTATACACGAGGGAGGCCCTTGGACTTCATTCCCAGATTCTCCAACCACTTCCTAGACCAATATCCACCACGACGATCACTTCCTTTTTTGCAGTGCTTTCATCTGCCAGGGGTACCAAGAGACAGACGGATAGAAGCCTTGCTTATGATTTCACATTAATGAGGACACGGGGGGCCATCCCTAATTCTGAAAGACCCTAGTGACATTGTCATTTTAGATCTTGCACTAGCAATCAAATTGGTTCATCCAGGCCTTAGCGGTGGGTTGCCTCTTCGATGAAGTGGTGCATTGCACAATCCATATTTTTTTCCCTCTCCTCCTCTAGACAGTCTTCTATCCAAAGTATCCTTGATTTGGCCTTTGATGTTAGGTGAGCTAGCTCTAGTGGACCTTGACACGCTTAGATTTTTTGTATTAAGGATTCTGGATCCACTTTCCTTGTACTTATTTGTTCTAGATTCATTCTCCACTTTTAGTGTTTAGTGTTCAGGTCTTAGCTTAGATCAATACTTTACATTTTGCATTTTGCTTTATATAGGAGCCACTTCTACGCTTCCACTTGTATTGGCATTGCTGTACTTAGCAATCCCATTGACCTTCTTTTGTGGTCATTTCTTGGACATTAATAAAATTATCTTTTCTATCTTTTCTTATCTCCTCCAAAAGGGTATCCAAAAACCTAATTAGTTTCCCAAAATAGTAAGTTTCTAAAAATAGAAACTATCCCAAAATAGCAGATCTCAAGATCATAAAGTAGCCATTTGAAGTAATCACTCTCCCATGCATGCTCCAA
>JASDQU010372746.1:81463-93531 GCA_032191745.1 Picea mariana
AATTCGGTGATAAATTTGTTTTTCCTTTATTCCTTGAAGATCAAGGGTTGTCTTTAGTTTCTAGTTAATGGTCTTTTGAGTTAGTTATGAATCCAGTCTGAGTTAGGTGCATAGTAGAGGTGATGCCTGACGTATTGAGTTAGGTGCATAGTAGAGGTGATGCCTGAGGTATTGATGAGGATGATGATGATGATGACATTATCATGCATTGAGACCCACATTCGTTTATTGGACCTAAAACAGGAAACGTTAGTTATTTTGCATAGTAGAGGTGATGCCTGAGGTATTGATGAGGATGATGATGATGACATTATCATGCATTGAGACCCACATTTGTTTATCAGACCTAAAAAAGAAAAATTTAGTTATTTTGCTTTATTATGTTGTTTCTAAGATCAAATAACTTGCAAATAAGATTACTATGCTCATTTTGGTTTTCATAAGTTAACACATTGTGAATATCAATGGTGTTACATATGTTTTGAAAATGAGATCTAATCTTTGTGTAGGCTGTGCACCCCAAGAGAAAATGCTTTTCATCTTCTACCTTACTAAAATTGCAAATTTTACAAATCCTTTCCTCCATGGGTGTTTGAAGTCATGTCCACCTTTCAGTTTCACTATGAAGCTCATGGGAGTTTGTTTTTATTTTTGCCATATTTATTTTCTTCTTGAAGCAAGCAAGCAATAGTAGAGAGAGAAGTTTGATCCTGCTAGCAATAGTAGAGAGAGAAGTTTGATCCTGCTAGCAATAGTAGACAAGGAATTTTGATCTTCTAACTTAGGCTTAATGGCCTCTTTGTAGTAAACCAACTTTTTTTAATTCTCAATCTCATTGTAGCACCATAGTTTTTCTTCAAAGTTACTTATGACAATACTATTAATCGTGTTGATATTTTGAAGGGAATCCTCTTATACCACCCCCTAATAATGGAACTAGGAAGTAGCATCTTGAGTCCACCCTCTCTCTAGCCTTGAGTGACTTTTACTAATGTTTGAAGTCGCTAGATGAAGCTTCTCTTTCTTCATGTTAGCCAAATTATTCTTGTACAATAAACACCTTATCATAGCCTTACTCTCCATTGGTGGAGACCAACCTCTAAAAGAAGGATAGGGTAGGCAGTATTGCTTTTAATTCTAAGAAGTATTAAAATGCTTCTGGATTTGCTTGATTTTCCTCCAATTCTCCTTAGGAATACTACAACTTCAGACTTCACAACCATATATAATCACTAGGATAACAAGCGTGTAAAAAAGAAGCTTCTTTTTTTCCAGAATGGGAACTCATCTTCTCTACAATTTATTTTCAAGACCAAAAGAAGCTTTCCAACCTTAGCTAATCCTTTTTTCAACACTATAGTTCCAGTTTAGCTTATTATTTTTTAACTGAAATGGATATCGTTTCTATTAAAGGGAGCTGCAACTCTACTGTACAGAAAATTCAAACTTCATAAAGAAAAAGGAGCGTTTGATATTAAAGTTTCAAACAAACCCAAAATTTTAAAATATGTGCCAACTAGCTGTGCAGATCTTACAGTTCTGGCACAATAGCTGAAAAGTCTGCTAGTATAAAGCCCGATAAATGAGATAGAACTAACACCGACTTACAAAACATATGAAAACCTAAGCTTTAAAGAAAACATGCCTGCTAAGGGCTTCTTGCTTTATGTTTGCCTGAAGAGAGAGCTCTAGAGCTATGTTTCCATTTGCCATGTCTTCATATACTTGCTGAACTGTTTCCTCGTCCTTGAGTACAACTTTGACTGACCTAGTGGAAAGATTTGGAAGAGAAATTCAAGACCGATATCTCTTCACCATGCCTAGAACCAATTCATATAACATGTTAAAATCTGTTTACAATTTCTTAATTTGCTAACCTTGATGAGCCACTAGTGTTGATAATTCAACATTTTTGGCCTTCTGAGTGACGTCGAGTCATCATTCTGTTACTGAAATGGGAAAATCCCACCTGGAGATCCTCAATTTGCTTGGCACTTCGCCTTTGAACCCTGCACAAGTCAGAAATCTTGTAGGCAATGCAACGGTTGGAGTTCTTGTGCCCGTCTAGAATGCTCAATTGCCTGAGAGATAAGAGAAAAAAAAAATATCCTAAGAAGGACCAAGCAAAGAGCCTTAGAAGAAACAAAGAAACATAACTCCCATGTAGAGCCCCTATCCTCCAAACACAACAGATTGGGACAAAGAATCAGAGTAGAGAAAAGAACCAACACTCAGTGCAAAGTCCCTATGCTCCAAACACACTAGACGAGAGCTAGATAGCTGAGCCCAATCTAGAAGAACAAGCCAAAGGAAGGCTCTGAAACCAGACAAATCCCAATCCAGAAGAACAAGCCAAAGGAAGGCTCTGAAACCAGACAAATCCCACGAAGAACACTTGAGTTCACCGGAACCCATCCAAAATAAAATCCCACCTTCGTGGTCGAGCTCCATCCTGTCAAGAATAAAGACCAACCCTCCTCCATACCGCCATACACCATGGAGTGCGAGAAATGTACGAGGGGGTAGGTAAGAAAAATGCCCATCTCTTTGACCTTAATGCACCACACTACTTGTCCATTCATTTTGAATGCATGCAAATTATAAAATTTGAATACCTATAATTTAAGGTGATGAATGAAACAAAGGGTGCCTCGCCATTTATACTTAGCATCCCCACATTCAAAACAACTCCTTCGTTTTCCTTCGCATTTGCCAAGAGATTGAAGGTCCCTGTAACTTGAAAAAATTCTATGAATTCAAAGCTCCTCGCTACGCCTTGAGCTCTTTGTATCATTGAAGGCCCCTGTAACTTGAAAAAATTCTATGAATTTTCTACCCCTTGAGCTCTTTGTATCAATATGGAGGGATACGTGACCTTAATGCAACACACTACTTGTCCATTCATTTTGAATGCATGCAGATTATAAAATTTGAATGCCTATAATTTAAGGTGATGAATGAAATAAAGGGTGCCTCGCCATTTATACTTAGCATCCCCACATTCAAAATAACTCCTACGTTTTCCTTCGCATTTGCTAAGAGATTGAAGGCCCCTGTAACTTGAAAAAATTCTATGAATTTTCTACCCCTTGAGCTCTTTGTATCAATATGGAGAGATACGTGTTCTAGGATAGATTTTGATTGCACATTCGATGAATTATTAGAGCTGAGTCTCCAATCACTATTAATTTCTTGATTCCCTTTGATTTGATACTGGACAATCCTTGGAACGCCCACACTTCTGTTTGATTGTTGGTGGATTCCCTAGCCCCATGTGAAACTTAGTTTAGTTTTTCCTTCGAAGTTGATGACAACCCCTTCATGCCTGCCCTCCCTTATATATTTTATTCATAATTGATAATAAATAATAAGTAAAATTTCCTCAATTTTACTTTTCATAATTGTACTATTACCTAATTTCTTTTCTAACGTCTTATAATTTATTCATTTCAAGTATTAAATATATTTGTTTTATTGATTCCTATTCCCCACTTTATGTGTTTTGTTGATAATAAATAATACAAATTTAAAATTTTCCTCTCCTTTATATCATTTTATTTCTTATAAATTATYAATAACTTCTTAATTTTCATTTATATGTATTGTCTATTGTAGAATCAACCATCCTCTYCTTATTGAGTTTATTTGTCTTTATTAGCTTATCCCCTTTATATGTTTTATCGGTTATAAATAATAATTTTTTAATTTTTTTATATGATTTTATTTGTCATATTTTTTATTAATAATAAATATATATTTTGCAAAACTTATTTTTCTCTTTTGTATCATTTTATTTCTTATAATTTATTAATATCTTATTATTTTTTTCAGTTCAATTGCTCACTGTTGATGTAGCTTGAGTTTTAAAGAATTTGGTTTACCCTTAATTGTTCACCGTTGGTTGACTTTGTCTTTAACCCTAAAGAATTTGGTTTACCATGTTATTATTTTATTTCTTATGATTTATGCATATATTTTTTTTCAGTTCAATTGCTCACTGTTGATGTAGCTTGTGTTATTATTTTATTTCTTATAATTTATTCATATTTTTTTTAGTTCAATTGCTAACTGTTGATGTAGCTTGAGTATTCATATTTTTTTTAGTTCAATTGCTCACTGTTGATGTAGCTTAAGTTATAAAGAATTTGGTTTACCTTTAATTGTTCGTTGTTGGTTGACTTTGTCTTGATCCCTAAAAAAATTTGGTTTACCATAAATAACATTTTTGAAATGAGGAAAAACAACTAATGGATTTCCCTGAAATACATCTTGTGAAAATAAAATAAAATATAAAATTAATGTTTATTATTTCACAGCATAAACCATCTTCTTCTAATAAAACTTTTATTTTTTAGATTTTAGTTGTCACATATTCTTTTTTCCTCTCCTTTTTAGAAAGTATTATTAATATTTGTTGGTATCTTATTGTTACTTAATTATTATTTGTCCAAATCCTTCTTTGTAAATAATATTATAATAATATATTATTGTTAATTATTTATTATTTAATCATATTCTTCTCTTTGATAATATTATAATAATATGTTATTATTATTTGATAACTCTTTCTTGTTGATAGTATTGTAATATTATTTTAATCATTTCTTTTTACCTAGACTTAATGGTTATTTTTTTTAGAATTTATTTAATTTTTTAGTCTCTCTTTTTATTATTCAAAGTTGATTTTTGATTGGGTGTAATAATAAGTGTAGTGTCCACTTTAAACGATTCAAAACTAAAATTGTAAATCTAGAAATTCTTTTACAATTATGACAAAATGTGAAAATCTATATAATTTGAAAAAAAATATTATCTTTGTTTTATTAGACAAAATGTGAAAATCTATATGATTTGAAAAAAAATATTATCTTTGTTTTATTAGTATTCACAGTGATGATAGAATTAGTGCAAAAATCTTTAAAAAGATTCCTTGCTAAAAGGTCAGTGTCATTACATATAGGAGGAGCATGATAACAAGCCATGCCAGTATACCGTGCTCTCTCTAGACAATCTTTTAACTTGTTTATATAAAAGAGAGTATTAGAAAAAAGACATCTTTACTTGATCCCATATTACAATTAATTTCTTTTGATCAATATTCATTATTATTAAATTTAACTGCTAACAATTAATTTCTTTTGATCAATATTCATTATTATTAAATTTAACTACTAGTATTTCACATAACCCTATCAGTACAACTCTCAACTCAAAGGGACCCTATATCCCAATATCTTCTAGTGTCTTCCAAAGGTTATTTCGAGGGATTGTATAAAAACATTTTCAAAATCAACGTAGAACATTGTGCTTAGTGACATTTAATTTTTCAAAATCAACGAAGCAGAATAGGACATTGTGCTTAGTAACATTTAATTTTTCATAGTAAAATGTTACAGTCTCGGAASTAGACTGTTATTTTGTCATTCCATAGCATTGTTTTGTCATTYTATGCTTATTTTTTTAAGATCTGCCGTGGAGCTCATCTACGTTTGCCATCTATTCTGCACAGGAGGAGAGAGAGTGTGGATGTGGAAGATCTATTCATTGGTCATATATCAGGCATGGACACTCTTGCACGGGGCTTAAGAAATGCGGCTAAGYTGTTGCAGGTTACCATTTTCTTCGTTTTTGTATAATATGTTTCGTGTGTTCTTGTTCATATCTTATTATTGTGTGGCATTCATATAGTTTATTTTTTAACATCTTTGTGATCTCCACTTATGTTGTATGCTCATTTCTCAGGATGGAAAATTGTCAGAGCTTGTTGCAAAACGTTATGAAACCTTCAATTCAAAACTAGGAGCTCTGATTGAGGTCACTACAATCCATTTTCATAGTTGTAGCCTTATTTTTTTAGTAATCCTAGAGCCGTTTCTGTTACTTTAATATGTAAAATACGTTTCGCATGACTCGCATTTCTCTGGATATTGATCTGGTTTGAGTTTGCTTTTTGGTAGGAAGAAGAGGTCAGTTTTGAGGAACTTGAAAAGAAAGCTCATGAATGGGGTGAACCTCCTCTGTCATCAGGGAAGCAGGTGATCTTCGTATGGACCACATGAATTTGCATTTTCTAACATGCATTCTCGTTCAGTTTCTTGAGTTCCAGAAAATTACCTTGCAATATATTTACTCCTTTTTTTGGGTTGCAGGAACTTGCGGAGATGATTTTCCAGTCATACTTGTAATTAGAAACTGTTATTGAGGTGGCTATCCACATTTAATAAATCCATTTTCAGAAGTGACACGCATGCGGCCATATGTAGAGAGCAAGTCGGAAGCACAGGACCAACAATGGTTACTTTCTTAGAAGTGGTTCAAAAGAATACGAAAGTTGTAACGCATATAATGCTCTGCGCCTAGTTATTAGTTTGTCTCCTTTCCAGTAGACTTGCTATGCAATTAAGTAAACAACACATTGCCTGCAGTATTTGCGTTGAATTTCGCTATCAAAAGGTCATCTGCCACACTCCTTATTTCATTCAAGCGTTAAACTGAAGGTGGTTATCATGGAAATAGGTTAATTACTCTTAATTTTTTTTCTCTCTGAGAAACAAGGTGCTCTACATCTCGGGTGAGGGAGCTTCAACATTTAGTTTACATGTATGGGAATTAACCACGGGTGAGGGAGCTTCAACATTTAGTTTATATGTATGGGAATTAACCAAAGAGGACATGTAACACCAAAGAAAAACTATGTATAGGCATGTAACACCGAAGAAATGACTTCAACATTTAGTTTATATGTATGGGATCTAACCAAAGAGGGCATGTAACTCCAAAGAAAAACTATGTATGGGCATGTAACACCAAAGAAATGATAAATGGAGCCGATGTAATTGTGGGCATGTAACACCAAAGAAATGATAAATTGAGCCGATGTAATTGTGGGCATGTAACACCAAAGAAATGATAAACGGAGCCGATGTAATTACACAATGAGTACTAAAACCAGTACAACACAATACAGTTTACTATGATGGAAATGCAAATGGAATTGGAAGGTTAACAAAAATAACCTAAAGCATTAATATACACATTTTTCAATGGACTATTTCTTCAGCAGCGAAGACGACCATAACAAAATCTGGACCCTTCTTCTTGCTGTAGATCAAAGTAATACAACAAAATCTGGACCCTTCTTCTTGCTGTAGATGGAAGTAATACAAGACATTGATAAATATTATGACGTTAAAAGTGTCAAACTCATGCGAAAGCAGGGAGTAAAGTATGCCTCTTAACATAATACCTGACCTCCGTCTCAGCTCTTTTAGGTGTTTAGATGGAAAAAACATTGAAGGTTTATACCTTAAGCTTTTTATCCATCCCCCTTAATAGACTCTGAGGTTAAGGCGAATCTGTGAGAGTTCATAAATACACATGCAAAGTTGAAAATTAACCAGCCTACTTCCTCTGCTGCAACTGGAGGCAAATTTCAAGATAGTTGTGTTATTTTTCACAATAATATTTGTGTTCTTTGACACTTTTGGTTGACTTAAAATTATATAGGAGTTGTCAGTTGAGGTTTGCTTGGTCAGTGGTGAGGTATTGTTATTGGTCAAATTTTTCTAGTGACATGCGTATTTATTGTAAAGTGTTTATGTTTGTGATTGCCATGGGGACTAGTGCAATATTTGAACAATTTTTTTGATGGAATAAATACGCTTCAAAGCAGAAAGATTGCTATATACAATATATTTTCATATTGGAAAGTAGTATCCTTGCCACATTTCATTGAACATAAAAGCTTATTTACCACATTAAAATACGACAAGCATTTGTCATCATATCAATTTTAATAAACTGATACACGGGGATCACTATATGAATAGTTTACAGCATGTTAGAAATTTTCGAAGTGTTAATTGGGTGAAAAATAGTGGCAGTTTCTTCAACCTTTTCCTGCTACTATGCTCGAGTCTAAGATTTTGAGATATAGAATTTTTAGTGTATTGGGAAGTGCCTATAATCATAAGAATTTGAGATATGGAATTCTTGGTGGCTTGGGAAGTGTCATTAATCAGGAGCCTTGTTTTGGTAATTTAAAGGGGATTTATGAAGAATCGGGATGGGGAAGTGTCTTATCTACTGCTTTCTACAGCGTATGCGAACAATGGAATGGATGGGAACAGGATACAACCGAACAAAGAAAGGCGGGCTCCATCCACGATAGGATACTTTACTTATTTAGAACCACATTTCACCAGGAGCCTTGTTTTGGTAGTGGTAACCATGTTCTACCTTTACTATGGCAGTGGTAGTTACCAATTTCTTCCTTTTACTATGGTAGTGGTAGTTACCATGTTCTACTTTTACTAATCAATTTTAGTACATATCCTTTAGCCTATTATAAGACACATTTCATCCTTGGATCAATAACTATTATACATATAGTTATTGTTTTTGTTTTGTTTGGGCCTTTTCGCTTTTGATCGCTTTTAGCATATTGAAGTATTACAACTATGGCTATCTGATTAACATCATCGTCTGGAAATATGCTGTACTTATTATCTCCAAACCTAGTGACGCTTCCAAACTATGGTTTTTTTGAGTGAACTTTTTTGATAACATTCACTAAGACTTAAAGTAAGTACTGGAAAATAGATCTCACAACTTTCAAAATAGTGGGTTTAACTGAGTTGAAGATTGTGCAACAAGAATACGATGATGATGATTAACATCCCACTGAAACAAATAGTACATCATTGTTTTTTATAAAATATGACTTTCGTAATTTGAATGCAAATCAATATGCTTTGGAAGACCAAAGTTATATACTTATTACAATTAACGATTTCGTTGATGTTTCAAAAGCATAGTTTCTTCAAGATAGTGTGTTTATTGAGAAAATTTACTATGAATTATTCATAGTATTATTCAGTTTTGATTTTCACCCGAGGTGTTTTTTACCCCTCAATTGAAAAACACTTTTAAAAAATAACACATTCAAATTTTGAATAAATTCGAAGATAATAGCTTAACAAAACTAGATGACACACAATGTGTTTCTCATGGTTAATTTTACATTTTTATTAAAGTCCAATATATATGGTCTGTTGAGTCTCAAATAGTCAATGATAAATTTTTATAATGAAAAATATTAACTCTTTTTTATATATTTATTTTGTTTTTAATAATTAATTTATTCATTTATTTGTTTTCAAATTTTTATTTAAATTTAATATTTAGTTTATTGAGTTTAGGTTTAAATGTTAAAATTTGAAACACATTTTCTATATATTCATTTTTATTTTTTAATAATTGAATTAAATTTATTTATTTATTTAATTAACATAAAATGTGTTGATATTATTTTATATTTATATTACACTAATAATAATTTATTTACATTTAATTAATTAATTATAAAAATAAGAGAATTAAACTACGATACTTAAAATTAATGACGATTAAATTATGATATCTAAAGTTAATGATTTTGTCAATGGAGTTAATCTTGAGTAGATTAAAGTAATACTTCACCTAGATTGGATTTTAGCTTGTGACATGCTTGTTCCTCATGAGTGGATTTGTATCTATAAGTAACTGTTTTATGTGGACAGAGTTAGTTGCATAGCTTGGGGGCTTTGCCATAATAAATCTTGTTAGTCATGATTGCGTAGCCAAAAATTACTTTTAAAAGTTTGTTCCTCATGAATGGATTTATGTCTATAAAGAGCCCCTTTTTTTTGTGGATGGGGTTAGGTGCTTATATTGGGGCTTTGACATAATAGATCCCATTGCTCAGCCAAAAATTACTTTTAGAAGTTTGAAGGTAAAATTCCCATTTGATCATAGATATTCAAAAAATCTAATAATATTTAATGGTTGATTAATGAAGAATGTTTTTTTACAAAATAACGACATTTATGATTTATTTTTTAAAATAAATATAATAACTATGTTTTTTTCTTCAAAGAAAGAAAAAACTTTATATTCCATGAAGAGAAATGTACATATTTCTGTCCAGAAAACTTGGATTTCCTTTTCAAAAACCTTTTCACCTATTTATTCCTGTCCTTGTGAATTCTATGCACAAACTGCTTTAACTTACAAAAACAAAACTAATCCAAAAACCTTCTTCCCACATTGGAACTATTTATAAACAAAAATTCATTTAAGAGATCTGAAGATTTTCAGAGAATTCATGTAAGATGAAAGTACCAATGTCACAATTTAAAGTTTCCTTCGATAGTTTATCAACATCTTCATTTAACTCTCTGAGTATATGTCGACAAGAGAACTAGTCTAAATTTGCAATATGTTCTCGAACTTGATTTATTAAAGGTTGTAAATGGCAAGCCTGGAAGGACACTTTTCCATTTATCCAATCTACTATTAGCTAAGAATTCCCAAACACCTGCAACTTTTTTAACTTGATCATTTTCGCATGAAAAAGTAGTGCCCATAGGGCCACTAACTCTGCCTTCTTGTTTGATCCTTTTCTTGGAACATACTGAATAGTGTAAAAATGTGATTTGGTAAAAAAAAAAGTAAAGCACCAACACAAAAAATGGAAGGGTGACCTTGGCTAGCCCCGTCGAAGAAGCCCCATGGAATACCCTCCGCTAGCTGAGGCATTAGAGGCTTTCTAATCTTTTTTAATTTGGGAGCAACTTTACATTCTCTAGCTAGATTGAGTATATGTTTTGCCACCACCTTAGTTGGTACCAACACGTTTTAGAAAAACACCACAAGAAATAAACGAAGAAGAACGGAATAATAGAGAGAGGTATACATTCTTTCCACTTTTTAAACTAGGTCTCCATATTTTCTTGTGGTTGCAACCCTTGAATTTTTCCAACGAAAACAACTTCCAAACATTTATAGCAAAAGGACATTCCACAAAAAAGATGAGTGACCAATTCAGAACTTGATTTGCACAGAGAGCACCAATTCGGGCTGATCCAACCTCCCTTTTGTTGGGTATGTGTTATATTCTTTGCATGTGTAGTAGTGTCGAAGCGTATGCATCGGACGCGCAGGGGTTCAGGGGCAGTGCCCCCGATTTTTTTTTTTTTGGATTGGGACTGCATTTTTTGGGACCGCATTATATTTAGGTGGTTTTTCGGCACATGGTTTCTTTGTCGATGGTTTTCTATTTCCGGTTAAGGAACTACGATTTTGGACTAATCCAGGTCATTGGGTTAGGGTTTTGGATGCCGCTGGCTCCTATATGTATTTTGTATTGTAAACATTGTAACACAATGAATGAATATAGAATATGTTGGTTTTCCCGGTTTGGGTTTCCAGGGGAAAAATCTCTGTGTAATGTTTGTATTTGTCATTGTATCTTTTCTGTTCTTTTCTAAATATCTGTTTATAGTAGATATTGTACAAGGTTAGATTTTACATTTGGTATCAGAGCTTTATTGGCTTCAGGGGGACGCCTTTGTGGTCAAGGGTTTGGCTCGGGACTATGATAAGCTTTATTACAGTGGGAGATCTACGGTATTGTTTTTCAGGTGAAAATAAATGGCATGCAATTCAAAGATGGAGATCGAGAAGTTTAATGGGAAAAGTTTTGAGTTGTGGAAGCTCAAGATGGAAGATCTGTTGGTGGACAGAGATTAGTGGATCGCGGTAGATCCAGGTACTGCACCTACAGGAACTTCTGCAGATGACTATAAAAAGTTAGATCGGAAGGCAAAGAGCACAATCCGACTGTGTCTCTCCGATTCAATATTACTGAATGTGTCAGAGGAAGCTACAACCAAGGATTTATGAGAAAAGTTGGGGAAGTTGTATCAGTCTAATTCCTTGGTAAATAAATTATTCCTAAGAAAGATGTTCTATAGCTTGAGGATGAGAGATGGAGACTCGGTGGCAGAGCATTTGAACGCCTTCAATATTGTGGTAAGTCAGTTAGTATCTGTTGAGATTAAAATTCTAGATGAAGATAAATGTATTAGTTTGTTGTGTTCTTTACTAGACTCGTGGGATAGTCTGGTTGTGGCCATAAGTAGTAATACAACTTCTTTGAAGTTTGAAGAAGTGGTCTCATCCTTGTTGTCGGAGGAGATGAGACGGAAGAATATGGAAGGACATATCACATATGCATTATTTGCAAG
>JASDQU010372747.1:0-15773 GCA_032191745.1 Picea mariana
TTGAAACCTTGTCTCCCTTACCACGTTGCATTTCAGATAGTAGTGTCTTACACCACAAAAAATTTTACCCGGAATATTTTTCGCATGGTGGTTGATGAGGGTGCCTCGACTTTCGTGATGTCGTTGGCATGTTGGAAGGCCATTGGCCAACCCATTTTGTCTCCATCACCTACTCTTCTTACTGCTTTTGATGGTTGTTTGTTCAGACCACAAGGAATCATTCTGTCTTTCCCCATACAGTTAGGAGGGAAGACCATGTGCATCAAAGTTGAAGTGGTTTATGTGCCTCTCGACTATAACCTTCTGTTAGGAAGGAGTTGGACCTATGCAATGCATGTAGTGGCTGCCAAAGTTTTGCAGGTCTTGTTGTTTCCACACGAGGGTCGAATTGTAACCATTGAACAACTGTCCTTCTCCAGGCCTAACCCTTCATCGGGGGCATCCACAGTCCCGATGATTGATAACCCTCATCCCGAATTCGTCAAAATGGGGGTTGGTTTGTGCCCACCGTTGATGGGTACTTTCGATTACCCGCCTCCTTTTGGCGATGTCAAGTTTATATCAACTGCCCCCGACTAGCTTAAGGTTGAAATTTTTCAAGTGTCGTCATTCTGAACGAGTTACTTTAATGATATGTGGACTCTTCCTTCCCCATCGGCCTCGATGGAATGGATAGGGCATCTTGGCATGTCCATGCCTTTTTCCATGACGAAGTTGCATACAGTATTTTTCAGCAAGCTTCAGCCGACCTCGATCCAACTCCTGAACAGGATTTAGATCTAGTTCTCGAGCCTATTTGGGCTCAAGGTTCCCTCACTACTACTGATTCTTTAGAATTGGTATTTCCCTATGATGAGGAGATTATAGAGGCATTGACTGGTCTAGACATACCCTGGGATGATCTCCATCATAGATCTTATTTCCTCCCGGAGTTAAGAAGAATAGAGGTAGGTGAATTCATGTTGACTATGACTGGAGACAGGTCTTGTCCTATTAATCCTTTGGCTACGCACGCAGTTTACACCGAGGGTAATATGGAAAGTATTGTTAAAATGATACCTATAGATATCTCCAGAACCCATGGCGTCATGGAGAATGTTTTCATCTGAGCGAACTGCTCCCTCAAAGAGATTTGAATCTACACAGTTTTATTTAAGGAATTTCACGACATTTTTGACTAGTCTTACGAGGAAATGCCAGGCATTGATCCAAGAATCGTCAAACATGAGATAAAAAATTATCCTGATGCCAAGCCAGTCCAACAGAAGCTTCATCTGGTAAATCCTCAAAAAGCAACAACTATTAAGGCTAAAGTAGAGAAACTGCTCAAAGCTAGTTTCATCTACCCCGTACAGTTGACGCAATGGGTATCAAATATCGTTCTGGTTAACAAAAAGCAGGGTATGATTCGAGTATGCATGGACTTTCTTGACTTGAATAAGGCTTGTCCAAAGGATAATTTCCCCACCCCATTTATTGATCATATTGTCGATGAATGCGCAGGCTACGAGGTCTTTTCATTCATGGATGGTTTTTCAAGATATAACCAGATTCAGATCAAACTTGAAGACCAACATAAAACAACTTTTATCTGTCCATGGGGCACATTTTCTTATCATAAGATGCCTTTTGTCCTGAATAATGCTAGAGTCACTTTTCAGCGGGCCATGTCTTTTCCTTTCCATGATCTTAGACATATAGTCGAGGCCTATCTTGATGATCTAGCATCACACTCTTGCAAGAGATATCATCATCCCACACACCTTTGACTAATCTTCGAACGATGGTGCTACTATTGGATTCAATTGAATCCTAACAAATGCAGTTTCTGCATGATGTCGGGTCATCTTTTAGGTTTCATAGTTTCGACAACAGGGATCATGGTTGATCCTCTGAAGGTTGAGGCGATATTTCATTTTCCTCCCCTGTGCACAGTCCCTTAGCTTCAGAGCTTACAAGGGAATAAAAAAATTCTTCGGCATTTTATCGAAAACTATGCCAAGATCACTAAAGGGTTCATGCGTCTATTGAAAAAGGAAGTCCATTTCTGTTGGGACAAAGCCACTCAATGCTCTTTCGAAGCATTGAAACACGCCCTTATGTCTTCCCCTCTGTGCCGACCATCCAATTATAATAATATTTCTTATTGTACTTGGTCTCCGCAAAGTCAAACATTGATATGGTCTTGGTTCAAGAGGACAATATGCTCAAGGAACATGTGATTTATTACCTGATTCGAGGACTGGTTGGGTCGGAACTCAACTATTCCCATGTTGAGAAAATCACATTGGCAGTAGTGCACGTTGTCCAATGGTTCTGTCATTATATCCTACTTTGCAAGACCACCGTCGTTGTCGTTGTGAATCCATTTCAATATTTGTTGACACGATGCTTCATTGGTGGAAAGATCAGTAGATGGATTGTAATCCTACAGGAATTTGACTTGGATTTTGTTTTCACGAAATCCAAAAAGTCACTGGTCTTTGCAGAACTTATTTCGGAACTTCCGTTCGAATCAAGTGATGTTATGCTCGAAGAGTCTCCTATTAAAGGAGATATTTTCTGATCGTTTCTTCAAACCCCTGGTAGGGAGATATACTAGTCTATCTCTAGACTTTGAAGTGCCCCACCTCTACTTCTCGTGATGAGCGTCAACGTATACGCCATCAGGCACGAAACTATCCATACTCGATGACACTTTGTATCGTCAAGGTGTAGATTGCATTCTTCCCCAGTGCCTCATTCACAAAGAAGAAAAACTCGTTCTTAACCACTGCCACACCAGAGTATGTGGTGGTCATTTTTCTAGGTTGGAAACAACCCAAAATATTCTACGATTCGGTTACTTTTTTCCTACATTAATAAAATATTGCGTTGATTCGGTTAAGAAGTGCCACCCGTGTCATATCTTCTCTCAGAAGATGAGGGCACATCCTGCTCCCATGTTTCCTGTCATTGTTGTTGGTCCCTTCACCAAGTGGGGGATTGATTTTACTACATACCACCCAACTTCAGCCAGGGGGCATCGTTATATCATCATAGCGGTAGACTACTTCACAAAGTGGGTCGAGGCTATGCCAATGTTTAAAAATGATGGAGAAACAACAACTCTCTTCATATTTAACCAGATAATAGCAAGGTTTGACATCCCGAAGGAGATTGTCACTGACCTTGGCAGTCGCTTCCAAAACAAAATGATGTCCGAGTTAACATCAAATCTTGGGTTGAGGAAGGAACATTCATCACCCTACTACCCACAAGTGAATGGTCAAGTGGAGGCTATGAATAAGTCCCTCAAGACTATTCTACAATGAATGATCAATTATGCCAAGTTAAATTGGCATTTGATGTTGTACTCAATGTTATGGGCCTACCGAATGTCTGTAAAGACTGCCATCGATTTCTCACCTTTTCAACTCGTTTACGGGCTGGAAGAAGTCTTGCTTATAGAGTGTAAGATCTATTCTTTAAAGTTGGAAGTAGAGTTATTTCTAGACACTTCACCACTTGGTGAACACCTATTATATCTCCAACAGCTCGATGAGAAACGTCGTGATGCAACCTTGGCGAATGAGGATCACAAGAAACGAGTCAAGTGTCAATATGATCAGTTCGTTCGTCCTCGGATTTTCGCCGAAGGCGACCTTGTCCTGGTCTACGACCAAGATAAGGATTCCCTGGGGGCAGGCAAGTTCAAACCCATGTGGTTCAGACCTTTCATTGTGAAAGAGGTCTTAAAGAAGGGCGCTTATCATCTAGTTGAATTTGAGGGAAATGATTTGGAGGAGCCTAGAAATGGGCTCTACCTCAAGAAATATTACTCGTACGTTGGTCACCTTGGTGATTTCTTGTACATATGTATAGTTCTTATACAGTTGTTTTCTATATTTTTGTTTTATGGATGTGTCATTATTTATGTCATCTTTACTATTGAAGATGTCAAGTGAATCGAAGGTGTTCTTTGGGTTCACGGACGGCGCTAGCCGACACACTCGGAGGCTTGCTTCCACAACTTGGGTGATTTTCATGCCTCAAAGCTAGTTTCTATCTTTTGGAGGTATCTGTCTAGGTGACACTACAAACAATGTCGCCGAGTACAGTGCAATGATAGAGTTTCTTCGTGACGCATTGTCACATGGTATCTCTCACCTCCGGGTCTACTTAGATGCTCAACTGGTTGTGTCCCAGTTAAATGGGGTTTACTGCATTTATGATCCTACTTTACACCAACGATTCCTTAGAGTACGTCTCTTAGAACATTGCTTTTATTACATTACATATATCCATGTTCCTAGGAGATTAGATCAAATGATAGATACTCTATCTAATCAAGTATTAGATTGACATATTTCACACACGTACACATGTACATACATTTGTAAAGAAATGTGATCCATAAGACATAAAAGATGTAAATATATATCGAAAAGTGTCAGAATACATAGGTGGGAGCGAACGCCTCAAAAATAATAATCTGGTATACATCACTGGGCTTATGCCCTAAAAAATATACAAAAAGAGTGCCCTCGACACATAACGCATCCATCCTATCTAAGCTTGGGGCCTATTGGCCCTGCCATAGTGAACAACGATGTTTTCCAAACACTGGAAAAGTTGGACCCAAGTCCATGGCACCCCAACTACATGAGGTTGCATGGATGGCATGAGATCCTCGATCTCAGCCATGGGAACTGCACGAGTGAGTGCGGCGAGGTTCCGCTCCACCCTTATAAAAAATCTTTCAGCCTCTCCGGATGGAGGACCCCCTGCGACTGCTAGTCCGCTGGCTATTGGTGGTACTGCCTCTAGTCGAGGACATCGCCTAGTTCTCAAGAAGTCTGCTGAGCACACAGGTCACACATCTGTACATAACAGATACATAGTTGTCAGATACTTTGATGCACATAAAAATTATATATATATAAAAGAAACTAAAATATTAAATAACTTTAAAAACACACGTACCTATCTCTCCTCCCTCCTCTCCAGGAGGTACGGGCATGTCTGGATCTCTAGAAAAGTTGATTCCAGTGTAGGGGTAGTCCTCTATCTCTGGAATCTGCCGTGCCCACTAGTCAAAGAATGTGTCATTGAAGGCCTCGATGGTCCTTCCTCCCCCCTATCGTGGCAACAATGTTTCCCATCTACACATCGCTGGGAAGGAGGCCACATTCCCCCGCACTGTCTCTCTCAGACTCAAGCTGGGTACCCTCTCAAAGAAGAACAAGCATAGAATAGTATCAAACCCAAAGTTCTTGTTGCTACGCTCACGACAATTTTTAAGCTTCCTCTTCATGCAAGTAAGCATGGTCATGCTCTAGTAAAAAATACGTGCATCAAGGCACTGCATATCACAATACATGTGTGCTCGAGAAGCTTGGTGGACGGATGGGAATCTAGTGATCCGCCCAATAAGCAGTAAGATCACCTTCAGTGATAGGTTAGTGATCTTATTGATGGGCACTTGAGAACCTACTTTCTCAGTGCCTGCCTCGCAGTGCATCTCGATGTAGTCGGCGATGTTGAAGGGCCCAGGAGGAAATGTGCGCAAGTTGACTGGTTCCCCTCTCCTTAAGAGTCCAGTCAGGAAATAAATATCCTTGGTCGTTGGAGTCAATGGCTGCCCCTCAATCATGAACGCCTCTGCATCTGGGTGCCAATAATCCACCAGGGCATTCAGTAGCCTAGGTTGTGCCCTCATAAGTGGACACTAGTAGAACTTCCATAGCCCGCATCATTTTAATGCGATAATGGCAGCAGGGTCCTCATCGACCAAGATATCGATGTCCTCATGTTCCATCTCCCTCCAGTGGACATACATCTTGTTACTTGACAAGTTCAAGGGGGATTTAACTCTTTCATTTTGATTTTTCCACGCTTTTGAGGGTGTATGCAGGCTATCTTGGACATAGTCGGGTATGTAGTCAGATACTTTGATGCACATAAAAATTATATATATAAAAGAAACTAAAATATTAAATAACTTTAAAAACACACATACCTATCTCTCCTTGCTCCTCTCTAGGAGGTACGGGCATGTCTGGATCTCTAGAAAAGTTGATTCTAGCATAGGGGTAGTCCTCTGTCGCTGGAATATGTCGTGCCCACCAGTCAAAGAATGTGTCATCGAAGGCCTCGATGGTCCTTCCTCCCCCTTGTCGTGGCAACAATGTTTCCCATCTACACACCACTAGGAAGGAGGCCACATTCCCCCGCACTGTCACTCTTAGAATCAGGCTGGGTACCCTCTCAAAGAAGAACAAGCACAGAATAGTATCGAACCCGAAGTTCTTGTTTCTACGCTCACGACAATTTTTAAGCTTCCTCTTCATGCAAGTAAGCATGGTCATGCTCTAGTAAAAAATACGTGCATCAAGGCACTGCATAGCACAATACATGTGTGCTCGAGAAGCCTGGTGGACGGATGGGGATCCAGTGATTTTCCCAATGAGTAGTAAGATCACCTTCAGTGATAGGTTGGTGATCTTATTGATGGGCACTTGAGAACCTACTTTCTCAGTGCCTACCTCATAGTGCATCCCGATGTAGTCGACGATGTTGAAGGGCCCAAGAGGAAATGTGCACAGGTTGATTGGTTCCCCTCTCCTCAAGAGTCCAGTTAGAAAATAAATATCCTCGGTCGTTGGAGTCAACGACTGCCCCTCAATCATGAATGCCTCTGCATCTGGGTGCGAATAATCCACTAGGGAATTCAGTAGCCTAGGTTGTGCCCTCATAAGCGGACACTAGTAGAACTTCCATAGCCCGCATCATTTTACTGAGACAATGGCAGCAGGGTCCTCATCAACCAAGATATCGAATTCCTCATGTTCCATCTCCCTCCAGTGGACATACGTCTTGTTACTTGACAAGTTCAAGGGGGATTTAACTCTTGCATTTTGATTTTTCCATGCTTTTGAGGGTGTATGCGAGTTTTCTTGGACACAGTTGGATATGTACACTGGCAGACTATTCTATTCCTACGTACATATGTAGTTTGTCCTTGGAAAATCCGCATACACATAGGGACACCCTTTTTTAAGAGCGCCCCCCCCGCCCCCCCCGAAAAAACAAAAAACTATTCATAATTGAAGTATTGAAATGAAAGTGGAGTGATTTTATACTTACTTGGTCCGAGTGAAAGTTCGTTTTGTCCTCTAAAGCTCCCGTAATCAACTATTTTAACAAAGGGGTCCTTTTTACCTTTTGGTTAATTTTCAAATTGCAATGGTGAAAATGAGCTGTCAGCTTCTATTTGTAGAGTTTTTTGGCCCTTTTTGCCACTTTTTTGAACCCTTTTGTCATTTTTTCTGGCTTAGATATCATTTAATTTGGTTCTTGAGTTTCTTATTGGATGTTACGATGCACTTTGATTTTGGTTTGGTAACTTTTTTTGGATATGGGTCACTTTTAAAGGTCCTTTGGTCAAAGTCATTTTTTCCAACTTTTTTCATATAAGTTAGGATTTCACCTCCTCTTTCTGCATCTCGTTGTATTTTCCGCTTTGCCATAGGGTCGATCCCATCGAAGTACAACACAAAACCATCATTTCTTCTTTAGAAGTGTCATGATTAGGTGGTAGAGCCTACCTTTACATGAATGCCCTAGATAGATCATTTTGCATTTTGGCATCCATGTTGTCTCTAATGAATTTAGGCTTGAGAGTCCTTGATAGTCATGTCATGATTACAAGATTGAGCATCACTCTTGGCCTCAATCTCAGGGCTCCCAAAAAAGAGCATACTTTGTTGACTTTCAATCTCGCTTTGAGATCCGAAAGCAACATCTTACGAGACTATATTTATGCTTTTCAATCTTGTCTGGATTAACTGAGAAAAGTAACCTCTTGGAGTCTTCTTTAAGCCCTTTTTAGACTCTCTAAACATTAAAATATTGTTGAGCAATTTTGTTGTCCTTCACGCTCGCCAAACTAAAACTTGAAGGAACGTCTGTCCGACGGTAGTTTACCCCTTTTTCTGTCCAGATGGTCAATTTTACGAACAAAGGTAGACTCTAGGAGCTTCAGTTCGCTAGAAGAGTATTCTTAGGTATAAATTTAACCCTTTTTGGGGCTTGAGGGACTAAATTTACGATAAAGGAACATTCTCCTTGGTTTTGGTTTATCAACTTTTTTTGAGCATTGGAGATTACTTACGAAAAAGGAACCCCCATGGAGTCCATAGTTAATCTCTTTTCAAACTCCCTGAAGTTGAAAAGATCGTCGAGTGATCTTGTTCCTTCACACTCGTTAAGTTGGTCCAGAAGAACATCTATTGGCATGAGTTTACCCCTTTTTTTGGCCTGTGGATTATGGAGGAAAAAGGTATACCTCGGGAGATTCGTCTCGCCGGGAGAGTTCTCCTCAGTAAATTTTATAATTTTTGGGGCTAAGGAGACTAAATCTAGAAAACGACAGTGTGTCCATAGTTAAGCTCTTTTCAGACTCCTTAAAATTGAAAATATTGTCGAGTGATCTTTTCATTGTCACACTCGTTAAAATCGTTTTGAATAGACGTCTTTTTCGGTGCTAGTTTACCCCTTTTTTGAACTGATTAAACTATTTTTCTAAAAAGGTACCCTAGTGGAGTCTTCTTTTACGTTTTTTCAGACTCTCTAAACGTGAAAAAAACTACCGATATTACCTTCTCTGGTCTCATTAAAATTACATTGAAGGGGGTTTCATTGTGTCTTGTTAATCGCATTTTCATCTCTACGTCTTTGGCCTAATGTCGGCTCCATGTTGCTATCAACTGGACCTTTGAAGCATGCCTTATACGCAACCCTTGTAACACTTTTCCTCTGCGAATTGACACCTTGACCCATGGAGGAATTTTCCATGAGTGTCCTTTTCCTCCACATGTCTCCTTGCTCTAAGAATTAGTGTGTTCCTTGCGCTTGGAACTAGTATGTTTGCGACACTCGTTCCTCCTTTGTAACGTAGCATTCTTTTATTCTTTTTCAAGCTCTTTAAAAAATTGAAAAATACAATAAATATAAAAAAAACCCAAAAATAGGGGATGGGAAATATATATTCCTTTTTGGTAACACAATGAGTCGCCCTTGGACAAAGCACATCCTTCCATTTGTTTGTCAAGTTTTGGGATCTAATGTGACCTTAGGGAGTTGTTCTTGCTACATAGAGTTGTGTCCTCCTCCATTTGGTTACTCTTCCAAACACATGGAGAGTTT
Organism: Picea mariana; assembly: GCA_032191745.1. NCBI lineage: Eukaryota > Viridiplantae > Streptophyta > Pinopsida > Pinales > Pinaceae > Picea > Picea mariana. Next base: position 9,190 of record JASDQU010372747.1, read on the forward strand.
GTGTTTCCTCCTGCATCGTGAACTTATGTCAATGTCATGCTACTTGAGTTTGATCATCTTTCATGCTATTGTCCAAGGGAAGTTTCACCCAGCCTGAGTCGGCCTTTTCTGCAGTTTGTCTCTTGACCTCATGCCCGACCATCCCAAAAGTCCAATCAAGTCCTTGTTCAAACTAAATGAAGTTCTCTACCTTATCATCGAGATCCTCTTGTCTTTTCCCGATGAGCCGTCGAAGACCTCTGGGTAGTGAATTCATACACTCATATTTCACTCCTACCCGAGTTGCGAAGATCTTGAAGTTATTTCTCGAGATCTGAAAACCTCATCTCCAGCCATCGGTCGTTATTGGCTTCATAAAGATGGATACTATACTTGTATATATTTGATTTTGAGATGTAGATCCGGTGTGTATTTCTCGCGGATACACTTTATATATTTATATGACATGGATCTGCAATGTATTTGATTGGCATCCATGATTTATTTCATCCTGAGCATGGGTATTCCTACCTTGGATAGACAATTGTTGTTTTTACAAATGGCACCTCCCGAACTCTAGTCCCAGGCTCACTCGTATCGTGCATTGGTGAAGATTTTGTAACGTATTTCGGCCATCGGATGCTCTTTTGACCTCACACATTAGGGGGCATATGTTATAACCCTAAATTTCTCTACACATGCATACCTGGCATTTGGCCCTCTTACTTGCATTTTTTGCCAAGCCATCACTGAGTTGTTCTTATAAAAAACCAAATTTTTGAAGATGTACGCACTCTGCTCCACTACTTACCATGTACATACGCTTGTTGCACCACTACAACCCACATACGTATACTTGTTGCACCACTACAACCCGCATATGCTTGCAAAAGCTGCAAAAATTAGAAATTTGTAAGGAATTTGTTAAGATTACAGGTTGTTGGGTAGTTTCCCAATTAATCCACCACCTATAGCCCATCACCCAACCGAATAACCATCCTTTTGTCATATAAAATAAGGTGTTGGGGTCTCATTTCACATATAGACATAAGAACAGTGAAACTATGCTCGTTTCACATCCCCTCCTTGCCCCAAGCATTTGCAGCCTTGTTGTGAGAATTGCCTCAGAATTCCTCATTTTTCCCTTTTTCCTCCATCATAACCCATTTAATTTCCTAAGAAGAAGGTTGAGAGGAGAAAGATACATGAAGGTTCACTTGGAGATTGGTGAAGAGGAGCTCGGACCAGGTTCATGGAGCAGTAGCTGACTTTGGTTATAAGTGATCATTGTATTATAAATAAAAGAAGTACTTTTTCCGCTAGAAAGTGTACGTACGTGGGTTGTAGTGGTGCAACAAGCATATGTACGTGGGAAGTAGTGGAGCAGGGTGCGTACATCTTCAAAAAATTGGTTTTTTTAGAAGATCAACTCAGTGATGGCTTGGCAAAAAATGCAAGTAAGAGGGCCAATGCTAGGTATGCATGTGTAGAGCAATTTAGGGTTATAACAAGTACTATTATTGGAACCCACATGTATATCAGAGAGCTATAGCACAGGGAAAACCCTTGTCTGTAGAAACCCTGAATACCCTAACCCTTGGGATGGAAACATAAATAGAACAAACAAGATCTATTATCGTGCAACTATGCCTTCTGCATTCTGGTTGCAAAATTCCTACACATCTATTCCTATTAAGAATTTGGCCATTTCGTCACTGCATTATTAGTCAGATCGGAGTATAACTCCACAGGAGTTAAAAAAAAAAAAGAATTTTGGATCTTGTTGGCACCATTATTTGAGACCTATCCCATTGGATTCTTCTATTCGCCTTAATCACAGTCATACCTATCATTTTTCTGAAAAAAAAATCTCGTGGAACTGACCCCTTCCAGACACCCCTATTGGGTATCTATCCCATTTAATTCCTCTCTTTGCACTAATCATAGTGGTACCAATCAACAATAACTCATTTCTACATGGTCCCACTTTTCCCCTGTCCCATCCCTATGGCCCACACTTACAACCAAGATTGGAAGCAATGTCTCACCACCTTGTATAAAGCTCATGAACAAACCTGGAGTCATATCTCTTCCATTATGTCTAGTATTGGTAACCTCAACTCCCATCTTGCTCCGCTCGAATCATTTCCCACATCCATCACTCAATTGACCCCCACCTATCAACAATTCCAAGACGCAGTGAACACTTTGACCGCCTTAGTTAATCCCACCCTAGATCCTTTCTCTTATTCCACACCTTATAACCTTGAAGGTATTGAATCCTCTGAGTCCACCTATTTTTCTCCCCACCACTTTCCACGAGACCTGTGTTCACCTCGCATGGAGGTGAACAAGTTTTACGGCTCAGATCCCACAAGATGGGTCACTCAAATGGAACACTATTTCCCTTTGTACAACATTATTGATGAGTTGGAAAAACTAAGGTATGGTGTTCTCCATCTAGATCCAGAATGTTATAAATGGTGGAAATGGAGAAAAAAATGCCCACCAAGGGTACGTGTCTTGGACACAATTTGATGAAGAAATTTATGAATGCTTTGACACTAACACCAACCATTTAGGTCATTTGACAAAGTTGAAACAATCTAGCATAGTGGAAGACATTATAGCTTCCTTTGAGTGACTGGATTTCCGCACAGAGGGCATGTCAGATGTTTTTTTTTAGAATGCTTTATCAGTGACCTCAAGGATGAGATTTGTGCCCATGTCCTCATGGATCACCCTAAAATTTGGGTGGAAGCTACTAAAAGAGCTCAGGAAGCACAACAAGTTATCTCTTCTCAAACTAGAGAACCCTCATTCATTCCTCTCCCTAAACCATTCCCTCCCACTCCTCCTTCCACTCTAGTAAAGATCCATAAATTGACCTGGGAAGAAATGGTTGAGTGTCAAATCAAGGTCCTTTGTTATAATTGTAATGACAAATATTTTCCTGAGAACAAGTGTAAGGAACGAAATATTTTTATGGCCATCTCTAAGGATGTTTCTGAAGAATATGTCGAGGCTCCCCCTATGGTCGAGTCACCGGAACCCACTGACATGATTCCACATTCTGACCCTCCAAAAGTTGAACCCATCATTTCCCTGATTGCTCTCACTAGCTTCTCTACTCCCAAAACCCTCAAGCTAATTGGTTACATTAAGCATCGGAAGGTCATCATCCTTGTTGACAGTGGAAGAACCCATAATTGTATTCATCACCACATTTCCCAAGAAACTAATTGCTATATCTTAGCAGTCAACAACTTTCAAATCATGATTGTGAATGGAGGGTCCATGAAATGTGAGGGGCATTGTGAAAATGTTCTTCTCCAAATTGGTCAGTACCACATGAAATATCATATGTTTGATATCAACATGGGTGGTTGTGACATTGTCTTGAGTGATGAGTGGATAAGGAATCTGGGTCCCATTCTCATGGATTTTAAGGAATTAACCATGCAATTTAACCAGGAGGGCCAACGGTATAAGTTCCAAGGCATCACAGCAAGTTCCCTTGAGATGGGAATTGATGATCTCAAGGGAAACACGATAAAAATCTATGTTGCAATGTGTTTGAATAGTTTTTGTTATTTATGCAATTATGGTTAAATGGTTAGATGAATGAATGGCTTAAATTACAATGCGCACTAGAAATATGTATGCAGAATGAATATTATGAATGAATGAAATAGTAGATATGATGGTTGGTATGATAGAATGCATGGATAAGTAGAAATAGAATTAAGAAAAACAACCCCAACACCTTTCATGATTGCATACACTTGCATCATGTAGTCACCCATAAACCATGTTGGGTGAGACTGCGTTGTGCACTCGGTGCGCGGTGTAGATTTTTGGTTTACCAGAAGGGATGATAGTGAAAATGGTTTTGTTGGAGAACTAAGGTAGAACCCAGGTCAACCCATACATACAGAAAATGGTTCTGTTTTCGGCTATAAATCAGAAGGAGAGATAAGAAGGGGTTTGGTGAAGAACATGTAGTGGAAGAAAGGGATGTTTAGGCCATGGAATCCTATGAAGAAAGATATTGAAAGATGGTTTGAGACAAAGAAGTTGCAGTTCACGTAGAAATATAATAAGGGTTCCCGGTACAGACCGCGCGAGTACCTACAGAGGTATGTGTTTACTAATTTGCATGAATCATATTTATGTTATTTTCCAGAGCTATTACAGGAGTGGATATTAAGGTTGAAAGATACCCATCCGACTAATCGAATTAGTACAGTAGTGTGGTCTATTGAAAATATTGCGCAGATGAAGAAGGTTCCATATAGTTACAACCACAAGCATTTTTGGACCAACATGAGCATCATATTTGTCAGCGCACCATCAAGAGAGTGTTAGTCTAGTGGAAAGATACAACTCCAGCAAATGCCACCTAGGAGCTAGTTACCATTCTAAAACAATTTCCTCATCTCAAGCCTTGAGGACAAGGTTGTTTTTAAGGGGAAGGGCATGTTAGGGACCTAGCCTCCCTAACCCCTCATGCAGGTAGAATAATATATTTTACATGTAATAAAGACCAATATTAATAAGGCCTAGTAATAAGGAAGAACAAGTAAAATGTAATACCTAATAGAAGCTTTCACTTCTAGAAGATATTCCTCTAGAATGTTCTTTTGGTAGATAGATTTAGTATAAATAGGATTCAAGGGCATGGGAAGTTTTGTGTTGAGAATTATTGTAATAGAGCGTTGCTCTGCCGGAGGTTTCCCCCTTGAAGAGGAAAGTTAACATTGTTTCCTATCAATAAAGTTATTATTCTAGTGTTGTGGTTTCATCTATTGTGTCGTTCCACTATTATTCTCTGCAATATTTATATTTTCGGCTATTATAATAGATATAGTACCTTACAAGAAACCAGTCATGGGCATTTCCACTCTCCTCCTAGAATTGATCCGCCAATGATTGAAGGGGTAAGAACTGCAACGTTGTTAACTCCACAGCAGGGAGGTCAAGAGTGCAAGAATATGTGTTCATCATCCTTACTTAGATTGAGCAGTGTGCGACAAACAAATCCTAAACACATTCAGGTGGATGAAAGTGGTCTAGCATCACTTGAAGGTAAGTTACCTAACCATACTATTAGTTACCATTCTTATAAAATCACTAAAGAATATTTTGAACCAAAATCCGATGTCGCTAATTGTCAATTATTTTTGGCTTTTCTAAAGTCTAGAAGTTTGACTATTGTTATGAGAATTTTAGGCATTAAAATAGTCAAAATTTTAGAAACAAGTCATCATATTGTTAAAAACCTTGTGGATTTTTTTCAAAAAAATTGTAATAAATCTCATTCTAAAGACCTTAATGCATCTCAATGAATCTTATAACAATCAATTGTTACCAAGATCACAAAAAAACATTGTTTGCTCCAACAAACCTCTCATCTCATGAAATGCCATATCAAAAACCTTAGAAGTTATTCTAATAGATGAGATAGCCTCGACACAGGTGGCCCAACATATTTGTAGGTGGCCCAACATATTTGTGGGCCTTCATTGGTAGGCTACTTCATTATGACATGAAGTTAATTAGAGCATTTAAGGGACTAGTACATACTTTCTGGCATGAGAAAACTAGGTCTTCTTCCAACCAAAAAGATATACTAAAATTGAGAATGATATCTAGGGATCGTGAATCCCATATTAAACACTTTCTTGACATTACATGGAAAAAATTGTATGAGAGATTTAGGATAATACATAGTGCATTTAACTTGGGCCAAAGATATTTCCATGAATGAAAGCCTTGGTATGTTCGAATAAACAAAATTGGTAACACATGTTGTTGTAAATATCACATTGAGTATGGTTATTATTATGACATATATATATTTTTTGTGTATTGCATAACACCCTTGTGCATGAATGCTTAGTTATATTGTGGTTGTTGTCATCTAGATACTTTGTTCACATCATCTTGTATACAAGGCTAGAGGGTTGTAGATTTTATCAAAAAAAATTCGTAGATGGGACATGCCCCAGGTGCGGTGGAATGGAATTGCTACACTAGTAGAAAAAGATAAATTTATGATTAAAAATTGACTAAAAATTGCATATAAATGACTAAGTTTAGTCACATGACAATTAGTCATTTATTACCGGTCATATATAACACCATCAAATAAATGAGTAACAAATTTTAGTCATTTATTGGTTGTTTTGGTTGCTCACTTTGGTCATAAATTTAGGCATTTATTTAGTCATGTATTGTTGAAAACGGGTCATTTATTTAGTCATCTATGTTGTCAATTGGTCATTTATTTAGTCATCTGCTTGGTGAACTGGTCATGTATTTAGTCATTTGTGTCACTAATTTTCGTCCATTAGTAATATATTTAGTCATTTGTGTCACTAATTTCCGTTCATTAGTAATATATTTCATCATTTGTGTCAATGATTTCCATCCATTAGTCATATATTTAGTCATTTGTTTCACTGATTTCTGACCATTAGTCATATATTTAGTCATTAGATGGTCATTTATTTAGTCATTAGATGAACGATGATCATATCTATCTATCTATCTATCTATCTATCTATCTATCTATCTATATATATATATATATATATATAATG
>JASDQU010372747.1:21279-33833 GCA_032191745.1 Picea mariana
CTTCCATTTTTCAAGATGCTTTGTTCTTGAATTGGACAGGTTAGGTCCGTTTCACTCTAGTGTTGCACGCTAATTGTTTCCATTATGTTGGTGCAGCGTCAGGTCCAACAGTGTTGCCAGTTGTGTTGGGTGTTCTTGAAGATCCTTCGATTCCTTTCCTTCCAGATTTGCCAGAGAATAAAGCCGGGGAGTAGTTTCCATATGCGGTTTAATATGGGCGATTGGAAAGCCGCGTCTCTCCACTCTTCGATGGTTGTGCTTATGTTGTCCCTCTTATGATCTGAAGTGCGTATGACAGACGCGCATTGGTCCCAAACTTAGGTCCTGAAGGGGCATATGTTTAAGAGATGATTCATTGTTTCCGCATATTCCATGCACAATGGGCATAAGGAAGGCCCTGTAAACCCCCTTTTGGTGAGATTGTCCCAAGTGAGAATGCTGCCACGTGCCACCAACTAAAGGAAAATACTGATTTTTGGCTAGTGCATCAGTGACTAGATTTTGTTCCAAACTTTCCCGAGGGGGAAGAGATTGAAATTGGCCTTGACGACATAGGCTTCTTGGATGTTGAAAGTGCCCCTAGAGGATTGTCCCCATCATAAAATGTCCTCTCCTGGAAGGATGGGAATTTTCCTTGCGTTAGTCAGGTTGAACCAAGGTTGTAGGTTCACGTGCACTTTGAGGTGAAGGTCCTCTCCTGTGGATTTCCAACAACTCCAAGTGGCATCCGCGGGGTTGTCCTTCCAGTAATATGCCACTTTTTTCAATCTTGCTTGGGTAGTTGGGGTGCAGAAGGTATCAACCCAGGCCTCTTGTGCCAAAATAGGTAACTGTTGCCACGAGTCATTCCAGAAGAAGGTTGTTTGACCATTCCAGATTTCCCAGAAGGCGTGATTGACCACTATGTTTTGATTCTGCTTGGCAGTCGTCCAGATTAGGGGACCTGGGGTGTCTCCATTCCATCTGATGAGGTTTATTTCCGCTGTTTTGGGAGTGTACTTTCTTCTCCAGATCTTGGCCCAGAGATCTTGAGGCCTCTTTAGCCATCTCCACCAGATCTTAGCACTCACGACTTTGTTCATGGTTGATGGGTCTTTTATTCCTAGACCTCCTTGAGCCTTAGGTATGCAAAGCTTTTCCTAGCTGATTAGCGCCAATTTTTTCCCTGTTTTGAGCCTATGCCAAAGAAAGTTTCTTTGAAGGGTTTTGATAGCGCTAAGGACAAAGTTAGGGGCAACGAGGGCTAAGAAGGTATAGATTGGCAAGGCTTGCAATACGAACTTGAGAAGGATGAGGCATATGGGAAGATTGAGAGCACGGTAGGTCCAAGAGGAGAGTCTTTTCGAAAATGATGTGAGGAGGATTTCCCAGGAGATGTTTCTGAGGGATTTGTCAAGGAGGGGGATACCTAGGTATTTAGACGAAAGGGATCTTCGAGTGAAACCCAAGATTTCAGTGATGTGTAACTGAATCGACAACGGGGTGTTGAAGAAAAAGATCTGGGACTTGTCCTTATTAAAGTCCATTATGGATGCCTCACAGAAGGTTTGAATGATGGAGAGGATTGTATGGGCCTCATGGACTATAGGGGAGCCCATCATCAGAGTATCATCGACAAATTGTCTGTGAGAGATTGGAGGATTGATGTCATGCAAGGGTAGTCCTTCCAAAGTCTTATTTTCTATAGTAGCTTGGATTGAGCGGCTAAGACCTTCTGCCATGATAATGAAGAGGAACGGGGATAGAGGATCTCCTTTTCTGATTCCTCTGGTGGGTGAGAAAGGGCGAGAAGGGACTCCATTGACGAGGATTGAAAATAAAGCAGAGGAGGTGAGATTCAAGATCCAGTCTACCGAGGAGGGGTCAAAACCAAAGGCTAGGAGAATCGAGCACATATAGCCCCAACTTAACTTGTCAAAAGCTTTAGAAAGGTCTAGTTTTAAGAGCATACCTGGAGTGTGAGTCTTCTGTAAAGAGTGGATCACTTCATGCGTTAGGATGACGCTCTCCCAAATTTGTCTTCCTTCCACGTACCCTGGCTATTCTAGTGAAATGATGAAGGGGAGGATAGGCTTGAGTCTCCTTGCTATCACCTTGGTTAAGAGCTTGTAGATGACATTGCAGAGAGTGATTGGTTGGAATTGTTGGGGTGATTTGCTAACTCTTCTTTGGGAATCAGGGTGAGGAAGGTAGAATTAAGGGCTGGAAGGACTTGACCCGAGACTCTGGAGTCTTCGATGATTTCCCATACCTTCTCTTTGATCATTTTCCAACAGTGATGAAAAAATTTAGAGGTGAAACCATCTGGTCTCGGAGCTTTTCCTTTAGGGGTGTCCTGGAGTGCCTGATCTACTTCCTCGAGCGTGATGGGATGTAGCAAAGATGCATTCTATTCCTCCGTGATTATAGAGGGTATGTGCTGCATGACCCGGGATATGGATTGTGATCTGTCCCCCTGGGGTTCCGTCAAGATATTTTGATAATAGGTGACCAGTTCCACTTCCAGATCCTCATGGGAGTGGAGGGTTTACCCATTTTTCTGTGAGCAACTGAGTAATGCGATTGGCATGTCTTCTTTGAATGGTAGACCTGTGGAAGAACTTGGTGTTTCTGTCACCCTCCTTTAGCCATTGGATATAGGACTTTTGTCTCCACAAGATCTCTTCTTGGTCTTTTCTTTCCTCTAGCTTTTGGCTTATTCCTGCTTCCTATGTTTTGAGATCCTCTGAGATGCCCTGATCGTGGATTTGTCTTTGTATGATGCCCATTTGGTCCGTTAGTTTCTTTTGGGCCTCAAAGATATTGCTGAAGGTGTGTTTATTCGAAGTCTTGAGCTTCTGCTTGAAGTTTTTGAGTTTCTGCTAGAATCTGTACATCTTGGATCCGTGTGGAACTGACGCCTCCCTCCACCAAGTGTGGGCATTTTGTTGGAAGTTTAGGTGATTGAGCCAAAACCTTTCCATCCTGAAGGGTTTTCATCCTGGAGTGGCAGGAATGTCTAGCTAAATTTGGATGGGCCAATGGTCCGACCCATGGACATCGAGGATGCACGCCTCCAGTGCTGTGACTTCCATCATGAGAAAATCAGAGAGAAGGAAGCGGTCCAACCTGCAAGCTATATGATGTGAGTCATTTCTCTGATTTGTCCTGGTGAAGGTGCCATTTGGAGTGTCTGTGTCAATGCGGCCTAAATTGTCGATTAAGCTCTAAAAGTACCTGGACTCCGCTTTGAGACAACGTGTTCCTCCTCTCTTCTCATCTAGATTGTGAATCACATTGAAGTCCCCTCCCATAATCCATCTGTTCCCCCCAGTTAGGATGGTTTGGTTTTCCAGACTTCTTAAGAAGGCGTGTTTGTCCCTTGATGTAGCTGGTCCATAGACGTTAGTTAGGTAGCTAGGTTTGTTAGAGACGATAAGTCAGTAAGCGACAAAGATGAACCATTTGGTTGTGAAAAAATTGTCCAGGGTGACTCAGCTTGGGTTCCAAAGAAGTGCCAATCCCCCTGCTGCACCCGTAGCATTTGTGTAGATACCTTTCCCTTGCTTCCAACAGTTAGGGAGAATCTTGTCAATTTCTTCAGTGACACATTTTGTTTCTTGGAGCATCATTATGTCTGGTTTTTCCGCTATGATAATCTCCCATAGTAGCTTCTGCTTACTACGACAGTTGAGGCCCCTTATATTCCAAGAGATGATCTTCATGATGAGGATGGGGAGGGGAGGGCGGAGGGAAGTTATTAGATATGAGATGGATCTGACCCAAGTTGACCATAAAATTCCCTATCTTTTGGATGAGCTTGCTGGTTGATTTTATTCCTCTTTTCTTTTCATCTTTCTGAGATTTGCGTTGTTCTTTCTACGTATTTCCTTGTATTCCCATACCCATACTAGATCTGGCGGTGGATCCTGTTGTGGAGTTGAGGAAGATCTTGTGGAATTTTCTTAGCTGGTCTGGGGGGATGGTATAGATTTTTTTGGTTCCGATAAGCGTGTTCCAGATGCTCCAGGTCAACTCCTGCCAGATCTTGTTCATCTAGGTACTTGGCTCTTTGTTGCTGCATGATGGGCCTACAATAATTCCCCTTCTCTACTAGTGGAGATCTAGGTGACCTGATCCCTTTGTATTTTTTTCCCATGGCCGAGTTGCAGATCCCCCCTCCCTTGAACACATTGTGAAAATGGAGGAATGAGAGGGGAAAAGGGGATTTTGCCCCATTTGGAATTTTTTATTTGTTTATTTTCTTGATTTTGCATGAGAAGGGGTGTGTGTCATCCTATTTTCCCTCCATTTTTTGATTGTAAATAATTTTCTTTTTTTTAAATCATTTGTTGGAAGTGGTCTAATATAATGAGACCTTAATAATTTTTTATTTTTTAATTTTATTGATTTTGCATGAGAAGGGGTGCATGTCATCCTCCTATTTTCCCTCCTTTTTTTGATTGTAAATAAGTTTTCTTGTTTTTTGATCATTTGTTGGAAATGTTCTAATATAATGAGACCTTAATAGAAACCATAAGGTATATAACAAGAAATAATATATATTAATGTCCAAATTACCAAATGTTAGTCTAGAGGAGTAATAATCATTTTTATTTGTGTGACTAATTATTTAGTTGTTTTTTTTTTATTTTTTATTTTGTTAGTTTGTCTGTGACTTGTGGGACTAACCTGTGGCTGAGAAACCACGACTCAAGGGCATCTAATCCGTCAAAATCACCCAGGGATTTCACTCAGCCTGAGCTACACTAACCCTTAACATGGCTGGATTTTTTGTCCCCGTAGGTTTCGAACATGCGACTTTAACATCACGGAGTGCCTTAACAGCACACTCCATCACCGACTGTCCTACACCTCGGGGACATTTAGTTGTTTTTTTACCGGACGATCAAATTAGTCATTTATAGATATGTTGCAAAAAAATAATAGAATTTAGTCATTTTTAGTTGTCGTGACTAAAAGTTTTAGTCACGTAGTCATTTATTTGCAAAATTCTACTAGTACTGAGCAAGTGCATCGATGTAAGTTATGAGTATGAATTGGGGAGGAAGGAGCTTTCCTTGCAAATATTTAAATATGTCGCATATGATATTGATGGAGGAAGGAAAGAAAAAATATACAATTGGTGACTTCTTAGGTACGAGTATGTGACTTCATGAAGGAATATTTTGAAAAGACATGACAATATGTTCAACATGTCAATATGGATCGATGGCAGGACAAGCATTTTAGAATATCCATAGATACATTTCCCATTGGTACTATATTATCAGTGGTTGATTTTGTTGAGAACTACACCCTTCAACCACAAAATGAAATTCAAAGCCAATATTATCACTCAGAGTAGGTCAACATAATGGTCCATATCACATACAGGCATGGGCCAGATAGTAACGAAGAAAGAAAATTATTGAAGGAGTATCACTTCTACATAAGCAATGATCGGTGCCATGACTTAGCCTATGTACAAAATTGCTTTCAGTTATTTTACAAACACCTTAAGGAGAATAACATACAAATGGATCAACATTGGATTTAGTCAGATGGTTGCACAGGCCAATTAAAAAATGCTCATGTATTTCAATGGTTGTGTATGTTGCACAAAAAACTCAAGGTACCACATATTTGGAACTATTTCGAGTCTAGGCACGGGAAGGGGGAGCATGATGGAGAAGGCACATGCATCGAAAGAGTGTTACATAAACAAGAAATTAAATTCACTACTTCCCTCATTTGAGATGCGAAATCCATTATTGAATGGCGTTCTTCAGTAATGGGAGAGGGAATAAGAACCTGTGAAGACCAATCACCCGTGAAAGGACATGCACATAGATGTTTTTGGGAGGTGTTTGATGTAGATCGATCATAGTGGTATGAATGAAAAACAATCTAGGGAATTCATTGATTCCATTCAGTTTGAACATAGGACAATGCAATAGTTGAAATATGGACGAGAAAAATCTTTTGCTTCTATGTTCCATATAGTAATAATGAATGGGATGATTATGAATCCATAGACTGGGTTGATGGATGGGATAGTGCATCACACCCCATTGGTAAATGTGTAACTAGGGAATTATCCCAGTTGGAGGAGGACCAATCAAATATTTCACTAGATTACGATCACGTCTCAAATATTGCATTGTTAAGTTCGTTGAAACCTTCTATTATGTTTTGAATAACTAGCATCAATGTTTTATGATTTGGCCATTTAGTGGACTCACGTGTTGGCACTCCATTTTTTGCAGAGAACATATACATAGTTTTTTCCTTGAGAGGTAATGGATGGGGCACTAATTATTGGAAGACACATTGCTTACAGGGAAAGAAAACCATCATGTAATCAGTAACAAACTCCGAAGGAATTGAATTTTCGATTGGCTCAATGGTTACTAAAGGAGAATATCTGACACATGATGGAATAAAAATAAAGAAAGGTGGTTATGTTTTTCAATATCATAGACCAGGTGAAGTTGTATACCACTTTATGAACTTGGTTTTTGGTACAAACTTCCAACTACAAATAATTCCATGTAAGAACTCATTAAAGGTTCGATACTTATTGCCTTAATTTGAGCAATAGAAGTTAATGGAGACCATCAATATTAGAAGTGATCCCAATGGTCTACTTGAATGACCATAGGTATGTAAATGGAATAATTGAACACATATTTCAGATTTATGAATGATTGAAATTTTGGATTCATTTTATGGCTTTTATGGTATTTTTATATGTTTTGGTTCTTTTTTGTTGTTATGGAGCCATGTCTAGCCATCCCTTTCATTTCCTTACCTTTCTTTCCTTTCCTTTCCTTTCCTTTTCTTTCCTTGTGTTTCTTTTCCTTGACTTTCCTTTCCTTTCCTCGTGTTGTTTTTCCTTGACTTTCCTTTCCTTTACTTTTCATTTCATGCCATGGCTTGCCATGCCATGCCATGCCTTGCCTTTCCTTTCCTTGCCATGCTATGCCTTTCCTTTCCATGCCTTGCCATATCCTTCTATGCCTTTCCTTTCCATTCCATGCCACGCCATGCCTTGCCTTGTCATACCATGCCTTGCCTTGCCTTGTCATGCCATGCCTTGCCTTGTCATGTCATGCCTTGCCTTTTCATCTCATGTCATGCCTTGCCATGCCATGACATGCCTTTCCATGCCATGCCTTTCCTTCCCATGCCATTCCTTTATTTGAATTCACATTCCATGCCTTTCTTTTCATGTCATGCCATGCCATGCCATGCCTTTCCTTGCCATTCCATGACTTAGACTTTTATAAATTTGCAAAATTTCTTAAAACAATTGTGAAAGTTGTGAAAAAATTATTTCTTATGAGAATATTATTAATCAAAAATATTTTTTATTTTTAAATATTTAGAACTTTGCTTTTGATTGGTCAAGAATAGTTAAAAGACAAATATACCCTGGTTTGAATGGGATTTGTCAGATAAAAAATAAATTAAAATATTTTAATTTGAAAAACAATTCAGAGAACCACGTGGTCATGGAAGGGGAGGAGAAAAAAATGTCAGTGGCATTCATTAAAAAATATTAATGTGAATTTCCTTCATTTTATGCCTTCTGTTAAATTTATATAGGAGTTTGGCCTATGATATAGACAGTTGCCACAACCTCTTTGTTGAAAGTTATGCAATGCTTTGGCGGAGTGCCACGAGTATGATTCTAGAGGCATATTCATAATTTGGTTCGTATAATTAATACGATAGGACTGATGGAGTTTGTGCTTCAAACCTTCCGGTTAAAAATCTAGAGGGGGCACCTCACATAAGTTTACACTTGTACTCCAATTTCTTTAATTAATTTAACAAACATATTGGGTATTGTGTTTCACACAAGTGAACTAATTCTGATCGCACAAGTGGATAATATACACATACACCACCCACCACAACATTCTGTGGTGCACTATATAGGAGGGTGGATATTGTTCACCCAGATGCTACTGGTCAATATGGGAGTTAATATTGGTTGTGTTGAAGATCAGTTCCAGTTCCTAGTAATGTCGTCATTTTTTTAAAACATAAATCAATAATGGAAAGTGGAGATGCCACACTGGATGGAAGTCATATTTTTCAGGAAGAGGACAATAAAGGAAATATGGAGATTCCTTGTTCCTGTTCTGGCACCTTGAAGGTATATGGTTGAGGGGGATAGATAAGAGTGGCATATATTTTTTCATGTTTACTGAATGAATGGTTTATGGATGTGGAGTATGTATTTTATCATTATCTTGTAGATCCAAAACATGTGTTTTTTCACTCCACATTATGCTCATAGTAAATGCATCAAGCATTGGTCCCAACAAAAAGGAGATTCCATATGTGAATTATGCTATCAGATTGTATGACTTTTTATTTGGATATTTTTGTATCAATCAACATTATAACACACACACACACATATTGTTTCTATCATTATTATCCTCCACTAATATTCTAAATTGGCAATGCAATCATCATTATTTTTTCCTTCATCCATTTTGGTCTTAGAGCTTAAGAAAGTAGCATAAGGCTATTTTCATTGTTTAAATAATGTGAATTGAAAATTTCTAACTTACATAAAATTGTAGTTTTAAGTTGGATGGTTTTATTTAACTCTCAGAGTGTTTCCCTTCCTTTCCTTGACTTGCTATGCCATGTATTTCCTTCCCATTCCATGCCTTGACTTTCCTTTCCATGCCATGCCTTACCTTTCCATGCCATCCAATGCCTTTCCTTGCCATGCCATGCCATGCCTTGCCTTTCATTTCCATGTCATTCCTTTCCTTTCCATGCCATGCCTTGCATTTCCTTGTGTTGCATTACCTTTCCTTGCCTTGCCTAACCACAATTCCTCTAAACGGTACTTTCATTATGATATTCATAAACTAATTGTTTGTAAAAATATAGTTTTTTTCATTGTTATAGAGAGTTTCTTTTCCTTTGAGTCGCCCACTAGAAATTTGTCTATATAAACATAAACACCATTAAATTATTTCCAAAGTCAATTAACTTCTAATAAATTTGTTTTCAAGTTAATTTAATAAAAAAATAATCACATTCATGTATCATACCAATTTTTTCACTTAAAAAAATGATTGTACTAAATGAACAAGTTTAATACATAAAAATTACAATTAAAGGATTCATTAGGCATGTAATTATACAACTTGTTATCCCATATATGTTATATCAAAATACTTGTCATGCCATGCCATGACATGACATGCATTGCCTTTCCATGTCATGTCATTCCTTTCCATGCCATTCCATGCCATGCCATGCCTTTCCTTGCCATGCCCTGCCTTTCCATGTCATTCCATTCCACACCTTACCTTTCCATTCCATGCCATTCCATGCCTTGCCACCATCCCTTGACATGCAATTCCTTTCCTTGAATTTCCATGCCATGAATTTCCTTTACATGCCATCCATTTCCTTGTCTTGTCATGCCATTCCTTACCTTTCCATGCCATGCCTTTCCTTGTTATTCCATGCCTTGCCTTACCTTGACTTTCCATGACATGCCATACCATGTCATGCATTTCCTTTCCATTCCATGCCTTTCCTTGTCATGCCATGCCTTGCATTTACTTGCCTTGATATGCCATGCCGTGCATTTCCTTTCCTTTCCATGCCTTACCTTGCCTTTCCATGTCATTCCTTGCCTTGACATGCCTTTCCATGCCATGACATGCCATGCCTTGTATTGCATTGCCTTGTTTTGCTAGTCCATGAATTTCCATGCCATTCCTTTTCATGCCATGCCATTCCATGCCATGTCTTTCCTTTCCATTCCTTGCCTTGACTTGACTTTCCATTCCATGCCTTTTATTTCCATTCCACGCCATGCCTTTTCTTTCCATTCCATGCCATGCCATGCCTTAGCTTTTCATGCCATGACATGCTTATTAATATTATGGTAGCTGCGGGAGGTATTTACCTCCACGTGTAAACCTGACGAGAGTAGAAGACTCCTGAAAGCAAGAGAAAACCCTAATGAATTGGCTAATAACCCTAGAAGTCTTGTCGACTCAAGAAGATAATTTATATTAGGTTATTAGCCTCCAAGAGAAGAAGTCGACCAGAAATAATAATAATATACTGAACAGACACATATCCAGAAGGAGAAGTCGGCCCCAGCAAATCTGGTNTTTGACACATCTTAGAATTGCAGAGAGCAACTGGTGAGCACTGCAGTTCCTAGTTTGGTGTGCACGTGTGGAGGAGAGCTGCAGGTGCAGCTGCTACAACATCCAGTCTTGGGTGTTGTCTTGGACTATCTCTTGGCTAGGGTTTGGACTATCTGATTAGCTATTGTTGGTGCGCTATCCTTGGAAGAAGATGTGCTACACCTTGTTTGGCTATCTAGCCTAGGGTTTGCTTCCAGAGTAATTCTCAGTCAAGGTGAAGGTGCTCGGAGGGTGGCTTCGGCATATGGTTGGGTGACGAGGGTATCGTCAATGGTAAAATGAGCACACAATCTTCTATATTCTAACAGGTTATGGGCCCACACCTCCTTCATTCAGTCTAAATGCTGGAAGGAAACATAGCCTCTAGGATATTAAGCTCGTTGAGGAATTGCCGCTAGGGTGACTAGCAGAAGCAACTTCCAAGACACTGCCACTAGGGTTACTAGCAAGAGTAGTTGCAGAAACCCTAATCCTCTTGTTGAGACACCTTAAGTTAATGTATTGACCTAATCTCCAGATAGATCAGTGCGCTCTAGACTAGCGCATATCCTGATACTCTCAGCAAGCCAAGACGTGAAGGTTGAATTTCTGGTCAAATCTAGGGTTTGACCAAGTCAAAGCAGCCATGACTAACTCTATGAAGTCTGAGAACAAGTTAGATTGAGCCTCTAACTTCAGAGCGTGGAAGACAAGGATTGACCTCATCCTTGCCAAGAATAAAGTGTTGGATATCGTTAAACTAGAGTTTGAAGAAGGAAAAGAGAAGGAACTGCAGAACGTTGCAGCTATGGAGAAGTTCAAAGATGTTGACATCAATGCCATGAGTATCATAGTGGATTCTATAAAAGACCACTTGATACCCTACATCTCCCATCTTGACTCATCAAATAAGATGTATGATGCCCTAACAAATCTCTTCTCAGTCAGAAACATTCGACAAGTTATGAGTCTGAAGAATGAGCTCTGTGACATGAAGATGAATAATGATGACAACATAACATCATATTTTGTGAGGATCTCTTAGTTAAGAGATCAAATACAAGCCATTGGAGAGACCATTTCGAAAAAGGAATTGGTGAACATAGTACTCAATGGTCTTCCCAAGACATTGGATGAATTTTCCGCAAGCATGAACACAAGAAAGGAGTATCCGACATTTGAAGAACTTTGGACTTGTTGTGCTCAAGAAGAATCAAGGATCAATGCAAAAGAGAAACCCCAAAAGAAGTACGATGATCAAGATTTCACAGCAAGATTCAAGAACTTTAGGAACAAAAGGAAGTTTGGTTCAAGAAGGAAGCCAAATCAAGAGAAAGACATTTTAGAAGTACAATACTTCAACTGTCGAAAGTATGGTCACTACAAGAATCATTGTCCCGAGCTAAAGAAAAGGAAGGAGAAACATGAAGCATCGATTTCTAAAGAAAAGGAACCTACAAAGAAGGCTAAGCAGGATGGAAGAGACTTCTTCTTCTAAAAGGTAACAACACTCTTCTTATTTCTTGTACATATCTTGTTTGCATCATCTCTGTACATATCTTGTATATCTATCTCTTGGAAGATAATATGTTCCAATAAGAACTATACCTATGGAAGAACAAACAAGATGAAAATAGATATCATTAGATAATACACATGAAAGGATGAAATACAAGTCATGTGGAAGCTATTGCAAGATAAGCCAAATCAATCATGAAGAGACTTAGAAGAAGCAAAGACAGAAAGAAGTCAGTAATCGAGAGGAAATTGGAAAAAGACTTATGATGTTTTGTAGAAAAAAACAAGACAGAAGCATGGACTCTGTTAGACAAGAGAGCGAATTATATACTACAGAAGATAATAAGGATGCAGATGGAAGCATGGACCCTGTTAGATGAAGGGAGCCGATTATATGAACTTATACATGAAGCAAGGATTAGGAGGGAGCTAATCCTATGATCGATTGAAGATGATGAAATATATATCCATGGTAGCAGCCATGAAAGACAATACGTGTTCAGTTCAAATGCAGAAGAAGACTTCTTCGAAGATAAGCCTTAAAGTATTCCTGGTTGAGCATCTAGATCTGTGATCCTATGATCTTTAGGACATGGAATCTATAAGAAACTCCATGGACCCAAGTGATGACTCCACCACCGTGGATTGATGTTCGTCCTGGCGATTATTAACCGCTGCGTAAATCTGGTGGTTGCTACTTGCTCTTCCCATCAGGGCCTTTCCTTCTCTATGCACAAATCCTGATTGTAACTCTGGGAAGTCACGCTGGTAATGGGGTCCTCCTCACCCCCAACAGGTAGCACGGGATTGAACCTGCACACTGTTATGTGACTGTCTCTGAAATGAGTTCCTTCCCATGGAACCCCTACCCCC
>JASDQU010372747.1:61988-73097 GCA_032191745.1 Picea mariana
CAGTTTCTCAACTGTCTCTGTCTTGCTTCCTGTTGTTCTTGGATGCTAATGTCTCTCTCAATAGCAGCCCATGAATGTTCTAACTCAACCCGGTTAGTTGTTGTTTGTAAAATGGTATTAAATAAATTCAAGGCAATACTGGTTTGATCTTGAAGACCTGGCTCAATGTTGGGTTGTCTGCTACTTGGAACAGTCATGGAGGATAAAGCTTTATTTATTTGTGAAAGGATTTTAATCAAAAGTTACTTCAAACTTTCCAGAGATGAGAACAAGAAAAACAATTTTGAAATTCAAAATAGTAACATAAATACATTCGAGGTCATTTCCTGGATTTGTAACAATTTGAAAATTTTAAACTTACATATAAGTATTATAGAAAAATATGAGGCTTTAATCAAAAAAGAATCTCATATTTCAATAGATGATAATGAAAGAAAACGAGGTTTCTAATGAAAGTTAAATATTAAGGTTCAAAAGATTTACAGGTCTTAAAATCACTGATAGCGATTTCAGAGGAAAAACTGTAAACAATTTGATATCCAAACCAATCTGAACTAGAAATCAAAGATGTAGATAACCTCAAATTGATTATTCATTAGAAAAACATTTGAAGAAAAATACAACAAAATTTTAGTAAACAGGGTTGAAGAACACGTAGCTACAAATTTGCAGGATTCAGAATCTCGTTTGTGATCTATATTATGATGTATTTGAAAAATGTTATTACAATCGGCTCTCCCCAAAAATCCTGAAGCCCTTTCTTAGTCTTTAGAAATTACATTTATACATTTTCATCAAAATTTTCTCGTTGGTCACTAACCAACTTCCTAATATTATGGTTACATATAAAAAATAATGTCAACCGTTTACAATTTCTTTCTAATTTCTAATGATAAAAACATTTAAAAAAGATTTTAAGCTTGCGTTGACGAACTTCCTTTTTCCGCTTCAATACACTGAACACATTTCCCCAAAAATTTCACAAAAGTCCTAGGAGCATCTGGTATCTCATTTGCTTCAAATAAGAAAAATCTTTTCTGCAATTCGGGCAAACGATTTTCTATCATTTTTTTTGTGAATTTAATAGTTTTCAACTTTAGATTAGACGTCACCATCCATTTGTTGATCTCTGTAATATTGATTAGTTTAATTTTTGAAATCTCTATTTTCATTTCCTCCAGCTCTTCTTTGAACCTTAGCTGGTGCTTGGCAATATTAATCTCACCTAATAATCCGGAACAGTCATTTGTTCTGATATTCAATGAAGCTCTTTCTAAGATATCAAAAATTCCCTGGAAAACATCATTGACCTCTCTTGTTATTCTTTTATATTCAGCCAGGTTTGCTTCTCACACATTTAATATTATGTCCCCTTTAACCTGTTTAGAAATAGATAATTTTTTAATCTTTCCAACTTCTTCCTTTGATGAGAAATTCATTGCCTTCTAAAAAGTCATTCTAGCTGCCTTCACCTCCCTTTCCTTCTGGAAAACATCCTCCAAAGACTTATTTGTTTCTTGAAAATAATTCTAGACAACTTCCATATTCAAGAACACTTTTTGTTGTTCTTCCTCTATTCTGAAATATATCTCCAATG
This sequence comes from Picea mariana, assembly GCA_032191745.1. Taxonomy (NCBI): domain Eukaryota; kingdom Viridiplantae; phylum Streptophyta; class Pinopsida; order Pinales; family Pinaceae; genus Picea; species Picea mariana. Next base: position 63,586 of record JASDQU010372747.1, read on the forward strand.
CTTGTGTCCTGAAATTTTCAAGTTCTACTACCTGATTAGTAATAGAAATAATTTTATCTTGTAAATGTTTGTTTTATTCTCCCAGCTTCCGGACTTGCTCTTGTGTGACCTGTATTATGTGTTTTCCTCCTCCAAGTCTTTATTCATTTTCTGGATTTCTTTCATATCCTTTAGTCTAGCTTGTTCTAGACCCTTTTGTATTTCCCAACTAATATTTCTCTCATTTTCTTTTAATTTGTCTTGCAGCTGAATTATTGTTTGGTCTTTCTGTTCGAGCATAGTTGTTAAATTGCCAACAAAATACATATTTACTGATGCTATAGCACCCACTGTACCTTCTAATTCTGTAGCGAATTCTCCATCTTTGAGTTTATTTCAATCTATAATAACCCTATGCTTTTTAATCATCCCTTCTCCTCTTGGATGAATTTCTTGTTTCAAGACTGCTCTTCGCTTTTTACTGAAAAAGTAATCTGATGGGGCGATTTCATCTCTTGAAATCGGCTCTAGATCACTAACATATAAAGATCCTTCATGGGGGGTTCCAAAAGTCGACTGCAATGGAGTTAAAGAGGTGATAGGACTACCAAGCTCTTTTGATGATGTTCCTCCTATCTTTTTTGGAATATTTTTCATGATTTCTGGAACTGTTTCCAGCTCTTTTCTCTTCTCTGTTCCCGATTCTTTTGTTTGAGAAACCTCTGTGTCTTGGGAAGGTATCTCAATATTCTTCAACTTGCCTTTGGTATTTGCTTTATCTTGTGTATTAGTTTCAAACCCTGGAGGGGGCCCTTCTTGTTCTGGCGGTGGGGTTGAAACTTCACTCTACAAACTCTTAGGTAGGCAACTTTGCCTATGGCTCTAAAAAGATGTGAATCTAGTCTATGAGTCAGGTGGCAAGGCTTGGAATCTATTCAGTACTTCTTCATAGGATTTAACATATTTAAATATATCATCATAAATAGATACTTCATGTTCATACGCTTTTAGATTACAATGTATGAAATGCCTACTTATTACTTGGTAGGGGTCATATTTTCTGTGCTCAATATCTACTAATTTCACTTCTTCTAATGACTCAGCCTCTACCTTAGAATGGCCTAAATTTGATAAAGAAAATTTCCCAATATGAATAGGGAAAGATGGCCATGATTTCTTCTGAGCTGCTTTTAATTCTAATCCAACACTGCCCTTTACTATCTGATAAGCTACTTCCCTGCACACCAATCTGTCCAGTAGGAATTTAGGGAGTGCATGAGAGGGAATTGAATAGCCATAAACCCTAATGTAGGAAAAAATTTCAACAATAAACCAGTCAACAACTGCTTTAAGACTTTCTGTGATTGTATTAGAAATGCGAGGGGGTTTGCATCCAAAAAACATTTTGAGCATAGGAATAATAATAAAATGACAAACCTCGTAAAATGTGTCTTTAGCATTTTCTTCCCAAAGGGCCAAGTGATATTTATGAATGGGTTCTGGACAGGAAATGCTCCCACTCCAATTCATTAATGGAAAGGGAGTCACAAAACAGATTTCATCCATAATGTATGCAGACATATAAAAAGTTGTTGGTTGTCCCTTTGATTTGGCTGCTTTGTAGTTTAAAATTTCTTGTGTTAGGTTATCTGACAAAATCTTATGCCAGTTAAAACCATTTCCTTCTGAAGCTTCCTCTAAAAAGGGCACCCAGTCTACATGAAAATGACAGGGATCTTTTCTCCTGAAAAGTCTACATAACATAATGGCTATATAAACCATGTATTCATTTAAGGAGGCTGTAGCATAAATCCCATGAGAATCAGCCCTGAACTTTGCTTCAGACCTCGCCCATCCTCTAATCATATCGGGATATTTCTGGTCTACCTCAATACATTCTTTTCTCTAAAACTCTGCTAAAAATTTAGCATTAAAAGTATGTTTAGGATTTGGCGAAAGTTTATACATTACTTGAATGTGCTCTGGTCTGAATGAGCCAACGATAGCTCCTTGCTTGTTTAAAATACTCCTTGTTGGGATATCGACCTTATCCAGAGCCCACCTGATCATATCAGTGTATGCCACAAGTCTCGAGCGCGCGACGATCTTATGGAGCTCTGACTCAACTATGTCCCACAAATGATTTTCAGAATCAGGATGAGCATTGTGAAACTCGTATCCCAGCAAATCGGAGATTTGATTCCAAGATTTAATAGAATCTATAGCATGTGGAGTGGTGTCAGAGATAATATCTCCTTCCTGTGCGTCTCCATTCTTCTTCGGTGCCTTTTTGGGTGCCATGACTTCTACGTTTAATTGAAAACCTGTCATAGAAAATGGATGAACGAGCTCAGCTTAGAATGAAAACACAGACATTCGAATGTTTATTTTGAATATATTTAAAGAATGACAAGATTTGCACAGCTGTCACGAATTTAAAGCTCTTAATGTGGAAGATATTTTACCGAGATACGCTTTTAATGTCCGTATTTAGGCACATTTGGGTTTTGAAGAAACTGAGAAACCTACTTAATTGGTAAGCGAAACATGAATGAACACCTAAGAATGATTACCATTAATCTTGTTTTTGAAAAAAGGCTAATTAGCGTTAATCATAGTTTAAAGCTGAAAACTTCATTTTTCGGGATTTCGAAAATCCTGATGTCAAGAGGTATTTCGTCAATGAAAAATGATTTCCGAAAATGCGAAATCGCGAAATCGCGATGTTTTAATTAAGTTTTAAACGCTTTTAGCACATTAATTAATTGCGATTAGACGTTTTCGAGATTTCAGAAAACGTGATGTTGAGAAGTATGTTATTTTATAAATCCGATCTCCAAAATCGCGTAATCGCGATGGCTTGCTTTTTAAATAGGACTTAACTTATCTTAATTAACTAACTAATCAAAATTAAGGCCAAAATAGCATTAGTTTAATTTGACGTGAATCGGGGATCGGGGTTTCGTAATTCAGGATTTTGGGAAACATGATGACAGGAGATGTGATCTCACTGAACCGCGAATCTCGAAATCGTGACATAATTATTTTAACCCTTAATCTTTCTTAGAAGAGAATAGTTTAAATTAAGATGCCAATGTTTCGGGAAATCGGGGATCGGGGTTTCACCATTCGATTTGCATCAAACGTTTGTTTGTAGGAAACCCCAAATCCTGAAAATTCTTTTAAGTTTAATTTAAAAAAATCATAAATTTAAATTTCAACACGTTTTAAATAATTTTCAAATAAAAAGCGTCGAAAGTATTATATTTTTATTTTTTTTGTAAACCTTTTTCCCATTCATTATCCGATTTTTTTTAAAAAAATTAAGAAAAATGTATCGTGTATTAAGAAATGATATGAAACTCTTGTTTTATGAAAAGCTGAAACCCGAAAAAGAAAAAATCTAGGCCTTAAAGATAAAAATTTAAGATCTGTTTCAACAAGTCTCAATATCGAACAATTGTTGCAGGTCAGGTAAGGATATTACTCAAGTTGAGCACAAGCGATGCTTCAGATCATCAAATTCTCTTTTTGTTCCTTCCCCCATGCAAAATTTTCCTTACCATCGCCCTTGGTCACTTGGCTGAGGGCCCATGCAATATGGGAGAATCCAAACATGAACCATCGGTAGAAGTTTCCAAGTCCCAAGAAGCTCCGAAGATCGGTTAGTGTGGTCGGGGCTAGCCAATGACTGATGACATGGATCTTAGTTGGATCCACATTTACCCCATGTTCATCAACAATGTATCCCAAGTATTGGACCCTGTTCATTCCAAAGGAAAAATTTTCCAAGTTGGAATATAGCTTGTGCATCTATAGAGTGCTCAAAACCTATTGAATATGTTGCATGTGCTCCTCCCAAGTTCTATTGAAGATGAGGATGTCATCCAGATATACCACCACAAAAGAGTTGGTGAAGGGTCTCAATACATCATCCATCAACCTGATGAAAATTGTTGGTGCATTTGTTAGGCCAAAGGGCATGACTAGCCATTCGAAGAGACCTTCTTTAGATTTGAAAGTTGTCTTCCATAGATCAATTGATTCGATGGGAACCTGGTGGTAGCTAGACTTTAGGTCAATCTTGTTGAAGAACTTGGCCCCCTTGAGTTGGTCAAGAAGGTCATCAATTAAGGTAATTGGGTATCGGTTCCTAACTATGATTTTGTTTAATGCTCTGTAATCAATGCAGAGCTGCAAGGTCCCATCTTTCTTCTACACCAGTACAATCGGGCTTCCACAAAGGGAGGAGTTGGGTTTGATGTGCCCCTTTTGAAGAATCTCTTATATTTGACGTTTGATTTTTTCATTTTCCATCAGTGAGTGACGATACACTAGTCCATTAGGAAGAGGTGCACCGAGGCTTATATCAATTGGATGCCTGACTTGGAAGTGCATCAGTACCCCGGTGGGTGAGGAGAAGATGTATCTATACTCTTCCATGATTTCATCCACTTGTTTCTGCTACAAAGAAAGGCTCTATGTAGAGGTCATAGATGTGGTGGAGACCTTCTGCTTACTATGAGCATGGATCACAAAGAAGACGAACTTCGTGATCTGTGAAATGACATTACTGCATTGCTTAACAGAGATTATAGAAATAGTGGTAGGCGTTGCTACCTATGGTATAATGTACAGTTGTCTACCAAAAGTAATAATAACACTACGGGGTCTAGACTCATACACAACATGTCTCTTCCACAAGTATGGTTTTCCTAAAAGAACATCACAAACTTCAAGGGGAGTAATATCACACATTACCTCATCTTTGAAGGGCTTGATGTCATAGGGAAAACAACATTTTTGGCTGACGTAGAGATCTCTTCCTTGGTGAAGCCAGCTCATGGTGTAGGGATGCGAGTATGGTGTCATCGGTAGGTCCAACCACTTGACGACCTCTACTCAGATCAGGTTCTTCTGACTATCGCTATTGACAATGAAATGAAGTGGAGCCCCCTTTACCCACATCTGTGAGTGAAAGAGGCGTTCTCCTTCCTCTATTTCTTTTGGTTCACTTAGCTAGACTTTGGTGGTAGCAACATTGGCACTAGGTTTGACATCAATAATCTGCTTCCCTCCTTCTGGATTTGATTCGGAGTCAGAATCTGCCTTAGAATCAGAATCTTTCAACTCGACGACCAGTGACTTCTTGGAGCAATATTCTTCGGTGTTGTGCCAAGGGATTTTATGGTATGCACACCACTTTCCCGTGTCCTTCTTCAACTTCTCATTAACCTTCTTGTGTTGTGACTTGGAAAGGTTGTCATGAGAGTGGCCATGTTTTCTCTATCCCTTATTTTGTGGGTTGGGGTTTCCTTTTCCCTGCTTCGTCTATGAGGAGTTTGCAAATCCAAATTCTTGCCTCTTCTACTTAAATTTCTGCTCGATCTTGACAACATATCTATAAGCCATACCTAATGTTGTGATACCCAGAAACTCCATTTTTGTTTGAATGTATATATGCAGACAACCGTCATATTTGAGCACCATATGTCATTCAGAGTATTTGATACCCAATTTTTTGTGCAGGGTATGGAAAATATTGGTGAAATCTGGTACTGTCTAGACCCTTTCTTGACACAGGGTGGTTCATCTTGTGTACTGGTCCTCGTAGCTTCCAACATGGTAGTATTTTTCTTTAATGAAATCCATGAATTAATCCCATGTGGGGGTGACCACAAATATTTTCGATTCCTCGATGGCCCTTTGCTCAGATTAGTATCCCAACAGTCCTTAACATGGGGGACAACCTTCAGGAGTGAAAAAGTAATATTTTCTGTATCAAAAAATTTGTGGGCCGAAAAATACCCTTCGAGCAGATTCAACCATTTATCTACAACATCTGCATCTATTAATCCTTCAAATAATGGAATATCAAAATTTACTTGTACCTTGAAGTGGGTTGCATGGCTGCTTGATGAAGATGCGTCTCTTGTGGGTAGCTGCCAAAGGATCTGTGCAAAGTTGTCGATCATTTTGTTCCTTTGTCGTGCAAGGGCTTCCTCAAGAAACATTTTAAAATGATCTCCTACTCCATAATATTTATTTTCATCCCCCGTTGTTTTTTTCTAGCTCAGCGTGGTCGATCTTACAAAAGCTCAATTGGTTCGAGTTCCAACTTCTTGTACCAAGATCTTGTCGGGGACATGCACGAAGAAAAATAAATGAAGAGCAGACCGCTCCAATACCACTGATCTAGATTTATGAGCGGAACAAAATGAATAACAGACTAAATAAAATAACACAGAGATACAAATAACAAAAATAGATATCCAGTGAACAAAAACTTCCATTGAAAAAATAAAATAAGATGAAACTGTAAAACTGCAGAACCGAAGACAAATTTCTCGAGGGGTGGTAGTTATCTCTGAGAAGAGATGTGTCTACTACGTGCATATTTTTGAGAAGAATTATTACAATTCCAAAACCCTAGACATCCAAAAACCTAACCCTAGGAGTTGAAACACCAAAATTTATGTGGGCCCCGATGGGTAAGTTGGTACCTCAACTTCTCGAGGTCGTAACTTTTGCATACGACATCCATTTTAGTGTTTGATTACTGAGAGGGGGGGTGAATCAGTAATAGCGTAATTATAATCCTTTTTCTTCAAATGTTAAATCAATGTAGAATTATTATCCAATAATGAGCAATAAGAAATAAACAATCACACACATACACAGTACACCAGTGTTTTACGTGGAAACCCAAATCAGGAGAAAACCACAGAATGATTTTTCCTACATGTCTTGAAGAATTATATTCATTGGAAGCACCAACTTCCATTGTTTTCCAGCTGCAACTGGAAGGAGGCTCCAACCCCCTGTTTTCTCAGGCTACAACCTGAGGGAAGCTCCAACTCCCCAATTCTCTGGCTACAAATAGAAGGAGGCTACAACCTCCTATGTTTTCTGGCTACAACCACCTATCATTTCCCCGTCCAATTGTCCTAAAGTAGAAGTAGAATTATGGAACCACTGTCAACCTACCACTGTGATATATACTATTGTACAACTGTATCAACCTGTACCACTTCCCTGTAATCAAACCGTACCTGAATTGAACATGTATCTATAGAAATACAATAGATGTGCGACCTGTAGTGATGCAGCCCGCGTATGTCTTCTGAAACGAGGGTTTCTTTTCACTTGAAAACTTTTTACCCTCTGTAACTTCTTTCACATATATCTATAACCTGTCACTGTATCCAGACTGTAAGTGTACCCTGTGCATGCATCCTCATACATAACCTCTACTTAAGGCAAGTATGTCTCTCTCTAGTCACGTGCCATATAGGTATGTGTAATGATGAACAAGTATAATATCCCTCACATGATCTTAGTCATCAACCCCTTTTTGATATTCAACTTCTCAATACATCAATAAATTAAATATCTCAACCATGTACCATAAAAACTCTTAGCCATATGCCAAGAAATACAAGATGTGCCTCAACAAGAAGTATCAATGATAAATATACCAGCACTGTATTTCTGTAGATCTGACTTATATAGAAGATCCCATGTAGCCACTAGTCTCTCTAGGGAGAATCCTCAAATCTCCATTGCCATTCCTCATGCATACATCAAAATCCAACTATTCATAGAAATTAGACATACATTTTGAACCAATGGATGGATTTGATGTATCTGAGCACTCTAGACCTTCCTGGGAGCTTGATCTCAGAATCTAGAACCTCCGCACCTTCATCTTCTCAAGTTCCATGGCTTTATCAACATGTACTCACACTATACACAGTCAGCCTGCGTACATACTCACCCTATACACAGCCAGCCCACGTATACCTTCAATGTATATGCACCCTATACACAGACAACCTGTGTATGCCTCAGAAAATAGGGTTTTCTATGAATCTGAGAATTTCGCCGTCAACCCTTCATGCTACCTCAGACATTCGCCACTTCAGATGTATCCACAAGTATTTACAAGAAGCTTTACACAATAAAATAGATATACAAAATGTACAAGTGTGTGTTTAATGAGTGAGATTTGCCTCTTATTTATATCTTCATGTAGCCTTACACTTTCCTTATTTTAGGGATTCTTTATTTAAAATAATTTCTTTTGCAAAGCACTTTGACCCTTGGGGGCTTCTATAAGACTTATGAGGGGTTCTCCAACTTCGTATGGTCATAACTCTCTAACCGTGAGGAGTTATGTGACGTTCCATATACCACTGGAAATGGCATGACAAGCACTATCTATATATGATAGTTTCCCTGGAAAAATCATTGTTCTTCATCTCATTATTCCACAATTAAGCATGGGTTCTCTCACTCTGCAAAGCGTCTTCCCATGAGGGCTTTCACCATATGGGGACCACTTTGGAGTTCATCCATATTTACTTCTTATCAACCATGACAAAACAATAATGAGTCATCTTTACATAAAAAAAAATTGGGTCCATTACCCAAACCTTTGTGCTACGGGGATTTCTTCAAGGGTTGGCATCAATGACAACCAACCTTAATCAACAGTCTCCCCTTTTGGCATTGATGGAAACACTCTGATGAAATACTGAAATCATATCACTCATGCTCCCCCTGGAACCATGCATTTGTCCTCTGCATCTGATAAATCTGATCCCCTTGGAACCATGCCTCTGTCCTCTACATCTGATAAATTTTCTCCCCCTGGAACCATGCCTCTGTCCTCTACATCTGATAAATTTCTCCCCCTTTGTCATCAATGGCAAAGGTATCTTTTCATTTGGGGCTTCTCCCCCTGACTGAACTGTCCTCTCATGGTTCTTCCTCATGTAAATCTAAGACATATAAGATAAGCATTCAAAAAATCATTCAAAAGGCATTCATTTTGGAGTAGAAATAACTCCAAGTCTTTGGCGAAGATATTCAAAGTCTTCCCATGGAAGTGGTTTTGTAAAGATATCTGCCACTTGTTCTTTTGTGCCCACATACTCAACTCTGATATTCGTTTCTGCAACCTACTCCCGTAGAAAATTATACTTGATTGGAATGTGCTTCATCTTTGAGTGCATCACTGAGTTTTTCGAGATACTGATTGTGCTTGTATTATCACAATATATAGGAATGGGATCATCATACTCAACCTGTATATCTGTCAGAGTTTGTTTCATCCAAAGAAACTGTGTACAACATGATGCTGCTGCAATATACTCTACCTTGGCTGTAGATAAAGATACAGATGATTATTTCTTGCTTAGCCATGATACTAAACACTCACTCAAGTAGAACATTGCTCCACTGGTGCTTCATCGATCATCAATACAACCTTCCCAATCTGCATCTATGTATGCAATAAGTGATAGATCCTTTCCTTTTGGATACCATAATCCAAACTCTTTTCTTCCTTTGAGATATCTGAAAATCCTCTTCACTGCTAATACATGTGATTCCTTTGGTGCTGCTTGAAATTTTGCCACTTTTCCAACTGCTTTCATTACATCTGGTCTTAATGTTGTCACATATAATAGGTTGACAATAATTGACCTGTATTGCCTCTGATCTGTAGACTTCGAATCATCATCTTTGCT
>JASDQU010372747.1:86981-105071 GCA_032191745.1 Picea mariana
CCCCCAACAATCCTGGACCCATCCACTTCTGATTCAACCCCTTGTGGATATCAACGCCCTGTTTTTTTGACATCGTCTCGGATGCCTAGGACTATTGGGTTCAAGGCTCTCCAAACTACATTTGGGAGAAGAAAGTAAAAAGAGTCAAGATGACCCTAAAGCATTGGGTGAAGAGAAACAAAGAAAAAGACAAGATAACCAAGGAAATGGAAGAAAACAGAATGGAGCTAGAAGAGGGACCTATCACTCATCCACTTCTCCTCAAAGAGAAGAAAAACTTCACAGAATATCAAAAAATACTCCATGAGGAAGAGGAAACATGGAGGCTTAGATCTAGAAGCATCTGGTTAACTTCAGGAGACAGAAATACAAAATGCTTTCAGAGACAAACTAAATCTAGGCTCTAGAGGAACAAAGTAAGGAAATCACAAAAGAAGATGGCACAAAAACATATGACTTCCAGCAAATTCAAGCAAAAGACAAAGTCCACTTTGAAAGACTTCTAACTAAAGATGACACTACAGATATCAACATCCAAGAGAATCTATTGCTAAACATCCTGAGCGTTGTCAATCAGGAGGATAGCAACAAGATCAATCAGGAAGTTGCAGAAAAAGAGCTCCATGAGGCCTTATTCCATATTCATCCAGAAAAAGATCCAAGACCAGATGGTTTCAATGCGCATTTTTACCAAAAGTGTTGGCATATAATAAAAAGAGATCTCCTGAGGATGATACAATATGTTTAGAAATCCACAAAATTGGGGGGTAATACAAATTCCACTTTTTTGGCTCTTTTCCCAAAAAATTTGAACCCATCCTCCTTCTCCAGATTTAGATCCATCTCCCTCTGTAATGTTTCTTATAATCTCATAACTAAAATCATAACCAATAGAATCAAACCTCTCCTTCACAAACTCATCTCCCCAAACCAAAGTGGCTTCGTGGAAAAAAGACAAATGATAAACAACATTATATTGGTGCAAGAAGCAATCTACTCCAGCAGGGATCGAGGAGACCAAGGAATGATTATTAAAATTGATATGGCCAACACCTTTGATATGGTAAGGCACTCCTTTTTGCTTTCAGTTATGAAGAATTTTTTTTTTAGTTATGTCTTCATAGCTTGGGTCTCAACTTGTATCTCCTCTCCGTGGATAGCCCCTCTGATCAATGGACACCCAAAAAGATTCTTCAAAAGATCCATAGGGCTAAGACAAGGTTGTTCGCTCTTCCCCCTCCTTTATATAATCATGGCCAAAACTATGGGTAGGAAATTGGAAAAAATAGAGCCTCCAAAGTCATTCCAGGCATCAAAATAGCTCGAGGGGTGAAGAGAATCAACCACTCTCAATTTGTTTATGCCACTCTCTTCGTTGGAGGATCCTCCATTGTCATGGCCAAGAGATTCAAAACTTCCCTGGAAAACTTCACACAAGCCTAGGGAGCTCTCATAAACAGTGCCAAATCAAATGTTTATGCTTGGAACATGCCTCTAAGAACTTCTTAACTAACAAAAAATGTCTTACGCTTCCCTCTTATTAAAAAATGGCAAACCTTTAGATACCTTGGCATCCCAATTTATCTCAATTCTCTTCCAAACTCAGCCTAGACTCAAAATCTTGAAAAGCTCAAAAACAAATTGGATCATTGGGGAGCCTTTTGGCTCAACTTGACATGACGCACAGTGTTAATAAAATCTGTTCTTTCTGCTCTCCCCATCCTCCAATTCTCCTCTCTACTTGCTCAACAAATTGTCAAATCTTCAATTTCCAGTCTTCTACGATGTTTTCTTTGGGAAGGAGGAAAAACATATAAGAAAAAATTCCATCTAATAAAATGGGACATAGTAAAGAAACCCAAGGAAAATGGAGGACTGGGCATCAAGGATCCAATGCTTACCAACTTAGCAATGTGAGCAAAAATTCTCTGGAACCTTGTTTCGGGAAGGAACGACTGGTGGAAGCAAGTTTTTTAAAAAATGTATCTAGTTGGGGACAGGCTCAGATGTTTAGATCCATGTCACTCTCTAAATAGAGGATCCCCAATAGGGAATCTCCTCTCTGCCTCCATTCCTCTCATTCAAAGCCAACTCACCTGCATACCTAGAAATGGACAAAAGATTCTCATAGGAGTAGATAGTATCATGGGTAAGAAACCTCTCTAGCACCATATGCATCTAAGACCACTCATCAATTGGCTTGGTATGCAAGGAAAAAAGCACATCTCAGACATTTCCTTCTGGAACATAGATACTGGAGACTGGATAGGATGGGACTTGCCAAACATTCCAAGCAATCTTCAAGATGCAGTGCATCAGATACAAACTCTGCTAAAAGTTTGTGCCCCCATACATATCACCTTAAAAGACTAGAGAGGTTGGGAAAATGGAAATTACTCTGTCAAGCAAGGATACTCGCAACTCCTCTCCCAAACAACCCTCCTCCCAAAAGATAAAATGTGGAACTCTCTTTGGACCAACAATAGTCCACCCAAAGTAAATTCCTTTTGTTGGATTCTAGCCCATGGTAAACTGCTAAGAGGAAAAAATATGTTGAAAAGAAATACGCATGGGCCCTTCAGATGTGATCTATGTGGCAAGGCATCAGAAACATCTCAGTGTGTCTTCCTTCTTTTCCCTATCATGGTGTGGAAAACAACTCTTCAAAGCATCCATTTCAGAATTAGATGGTTGGTCCAGCCCAAAGATCTCTTTTTCATATTGGGCCTCCCGATACTGGGGCACCTTCAAAAACCCTCTCTTCAAAGCCCTATTCAAAGCCTTACCCAAGTTCATTTACTGGAAAATCTGGCTCACCAGAAATTGAATCATCTTCTCCAACCTTCTCTCCCCCCCTAATCTCGTAGCCAAAAAAGTTGTAGGCCTCCTTGCATAAGTTTTTCTTTCCAAATACAAAGATTTTCCTTTCACCCCCACCTAAATTATCGAATCAGATTGGATCAACTCCTTCTTCCTCCCCCCTTCCCCTGCTTCTCTTCTTCCTCCTCCCTCTAGATTCACCTGGAAGCTTCATGAAGATACCAATGACCTTTGCTGGTGCAATAAGAAACATAACCACATCCTATATTTTGACGGAGCCTCAAAAGGAAACCCCATGGTGGCAGGAGTGGGAGAGGTGATCATATGCCCACAAGGAAACCAAGTGCTATCTTTCCATTGGAATATAGGCATCACCACATATAATCAAGTTGAAGCCTATGGTCTGTACCAAGGGCTTCATCTCGCCAAAAGCGGGAACATACACTCCCTTTCATTGATTGGGGACTCCAAGATAATCATAGGGTATGCTCGCAACGGGTCTCAACCCCCAAATTTACACTTAAAAGTCATTCTTCAAAGAATTGCAGTAATGATCAAGCTCTTCCAAAATATCCCCCTTTTTCACATCCTCAAACGAAACAATCACCTGGTAGATGCTCAAGCGAACCTGGCAATTGGTCTCGAGCAAGGCTCATTACTTTTCAACAAAATTTCTCTCTTCATGCCAATCCCATGACTTTAATCACTCGAGAGATAGCTCCTCTGTCCACTCAACACATCGTCTGGGCCACGATGGAGGTCAGGATCTTGACAGTTCATCCTTTCATCCATAGTGTGAATCCCACACATCCTCTCTCTCATCTCAGCACGTGGCCTAGAATGCCACCTTCACCTGCCCCCTCGACATGCCCCGCCCTCCACACGTCCCATTCACATGCCCCCCCCACCTTACATCTTGACTCCTCGCCACACGCTCCTCCTTAGGTCGTGACCTGCAGCTTCCTTTCTTTCCCTCCCCAGGCTTGGGAAGTCTCTTTGGTGTACCTTGGACAACTCCTGGGCATGGGAAAGAAAACTGGAGTGAGGCAAACATTCTCAGGGTGACTTCCAGAATGTACTAGGCATTAATTCCAGGCAAGATGAAGGATGCCAACATCAGAAGCGATCATGGCTCAAATTTGTAGCAAATCCTAGGAAAATGGATAAGTTCCTTGAATCAAATGAAGAGAAGGGATCATATCATAGAAATAGCATTCCACCTGGTTGGAAAGATCATTTCTACGAAGAACAGAGCTGAGTCGACTCCCCATAAGCGCACTAGTATCTAGTTTTTCCAATTGGAAAAAATAGGAAATTCAGCCAAGATGAACAAGAAACCACCGAGTATGGTTCCAGTGGAGGAGCATGAAGAGCTGGTAATCATGGTACAGAAAATTCAATTACAACTTAGGGCTCTCTCTACATAGGTTCTTTCGATCACAGAGATTACCATCCAGCATAGGAGCGAGCAGCGGCGAAACAGGGACGAGTGTGAAGCGCTCAAACAACAAATAGAGGCGCTCAAATTTGTGGTCGGGCTAGCATCACCCACTCCGTCCACAAACACTTACATCTCAGATGAGGCCTCCTCTCTAGGACTACGCCCTCAACTAGACCTCAACCTGCGGCCTCCAACATAGGCAGACTCCACCACACCGGACCAGAACATAATGTAATTGTATGCAGTTTTTTTTCATGCTACTATTAGGTACTTTTTTACCATTGATACTCAAACAAGATTTAGTGTTCTAGTTAGTGCCACCCCTGATCTCCATTTCCTTCTTGGAGAATTCAAGCGGGTGGATTTTGATTTCTGCAAATTTTGTAACCAATACTATATTATCTTCCTGCGTTTTTTCGCGGCTTTTTAATATATCCTTTACCTGGTTTTTGTGAAAAAAAAAGTGTATCAAATGTTGCAAATCGCATTAGAATATATATTTTGTCATAGTGGTAGAAGATATGGCGGCCTACATAAAGTTCTGGAATGTTTGGAGGTGATACCAAATATGTGGAGTCTGTAACTACATCCAGAGGAAACCGAACAAACTTTCACAAAGAACATGGATTTCTGTCAAGTCAGTAACCACACCCAGAAGTACCTCAACAAAATTTGAATTAGAAACTTTCGTAGTGATAATATGTCATTTTATCCACCCATACAGTTTTTTTTACCCACCTATGGTTACATTCGCAAATGGAGTAATATTTTGTGTCATTTACGAACATCACAGACCATTTTGCAAGCCACGGTAAGTGTGACGCCCCCAAGGAAAAAAAATTCTTGTGCGATCTACAGAATTCAATACACTTGCCAAATCTGTGTTGTTGGAAGAAACTATATACTTCAATGAAGAAGTATTTTGCACATGACCTAAAAATCCATTACAACTCCCAACAAGAAAACAAAGAAGATCAAAAAACAAATCTCTAGGCAGGATTTTCAACCAACCAAAGCATCGAATACATGGAGAACACCAACCAGAAGATACTTTTTCTTTTTTTTCCCTCCTCTCTGAGTTTCTGTTGGATAACAGAGTTTTTTTTTACTCAAAGCTCACGTCACATAAAACCAGTCTCTCTTCTTTCATTTGGGCCTCAATCACATCTCTAAGTTGCCTTACATGTCCATGACCAGAAACATTAGAAGAAATGCACCCTAAAGCACAACTCTTTGATGATAGAGAGAAATGGAAATAAGTATTTAAAAGCGACGTTGGATGATCTTCCATAGATTTTGTGTTAATTTGTTTTAATGACAGATGTTCTAGATATTTTTTCTTATTAATGCCAATATTTTTGAATATGTACGTTGAATAGTGATTAATAACATGTATTAACATTCCCATATCTGAGCAGATTCTAAAATCTAACATCTAAGATATGCACAATATTTAAGAGGGACATGACGTCAAGGTGTCTGTGGGTGACACATTTGTGGACTATGCTGAAGCCTTTAAGAAAACTAAAAGAGACAATTTTTTTTTTTGTTTTTTTAGCATATTCAAAATGCAGGGAAAATAAATTACCAGATCCCATAATATTCGCTTGTCTATTCATTTTAATGGGAGATGTCCTCGAGCTTTCCGTTTATTAAAGTCAATCTTTTTGAGCCTGTTTGGTCGCTTGTGACTTTTGAAATCATAATTAATGTCTATTAGGAAGGGTAGAAGGTAGCGGGGATGGAGGGGAGCGACAAATGCTTTTAAATTTTCTGAACCTGGAAAGGCATCAACCCGCCAAACTTTGAAAACTCGACTAAGTAGGGAAAGGTAGGTAGGATAGACAAACTCATCGCAGGCAGAGGCACGGTTGCGAGTTCGAGGAGTGCAGGGTCAAATTGTAGAGAACGAAAGTTCTGGGTGCAATATGTATACACTGAAAATGATTTTCCATAGTTCGATAGCACCTATCCGTGAAGCCACGTCCATAAAAATGGCTAAGTATGCAACTGAACGATGGTCAGTCAGAATGACCACGGAAACGTGAGAAACTATAGAACTAGAAACGCAATTTACAAGAGGAAAAAAAAGGGAGTGAACAACTATATTACTCACATAGGAAAACATACTCTCATAACTATGAAACCATAGTAAGACATAAACCATGGAAAAAACAACCAAAATTTGAAAACTCGACTAAGTATGAAAGGTAGATAGGATAGACAAACTCCTCATAGGCAGAGACACGGTTGCGAGTTCGAGGAGTGTGGAGTTGAATTGTAGAACACGGAAGTTCTGGGTGCAAGATGTATACACCGAACACAAACTTCCATAGTTTGATAGCACCTATCCGCGAAGCCACTTCCATAAAACTGGCTAATTATGCAACCGAATGGCAGTCGATCGGAATGAACACAGAAACGTGAGAAACCATATAACCAGAAACACAATTTACAAGAGGAAAAAAAAAGGGAGAGAACAACTATATCGCTTACACAAAAAACCTTAATCTCATAAATATGAAACCATAGTAAGACATTAACCATGGAAAAAACATCGCCAACTATGAAATATAGTTTGAGGCCGACAAACTCTGGTTCAATGCGTAAGAGATGCAATTTACATCGACTGCAATTTTTTTGTATGTTATTTTATCTTAATAGTATTTTATGGAGATTTAACTACAAAACAATCTAACAAGAGATCCAATTGCGGATGCAGCACACCAACATTGCAAACCCTAGGAAAACAAGAACAAGCAAAAAATAACAGCCCAGTTAAGAAGCACCAAAAGGCCCAATTGCAGTCGTACCTGAACCCTGCAAAGTCGAATCAAACAACAATAAACAACATACAGTGAACAAAGAAGCAAGCAACAACCAGCCCACCAGGAATGATGCAATTCCAATTGCGGTTGCAGAACCCCAAACATGCAAACTGCAACAAGATGAACATGCAAACAAGAACAACAACAATAGGCAAATAAGAAATCAGTGGAGATGCAAAAACCAAGCATGAACCAGTGAACCAGCAATGCCGCTGAAGCATATAAATAAAAAAAATGAAAGAAAATGTATTGTAACAAGCCTGCTAAGTAAACATTCAATGCTACCAATCCTGTTAGGTAAACATTTAAGTCTGTCAAAAATGCTCTGTAAACATTTAAGAAAAAAATGCAATGTGGCAGGTCTCTGACGTACCCCAAAAAAATTATTATAATTTATGTAACAATAGTTCGAACACTAGAGAATGTATTCAAAGGCCAAACTTTGGATATGCTAGCATATCAAACATTTCCATAAATTTATCTAGCAGATAATGCTAAGACAAGCATTCGAACTAATGTTAGCATTAATCCACGTTCAAGCAATATATACGAAAAGTATATGATTCAAAAATATTGTACACGATAAAAAAATATGGATATGTTAACATATCAAACATTGGGAATAGCAAAGCCAACAATAAGACCTCCAATCTATTATCCAATCAAATCACTACATATATGGTACTTTTTAGTATATAAAAATCAATGTTTTTAGTTCCCTAGCTCCAACAATAGAGATTATGCAAATATTTTTGGTCAAAGGACAAACTAATATGAAGTCAACGAGTTATCGATCGCTATAGTCCCTCTATGCCTACAGCAGGGAATAATAAGCATAGAGTTTATCTTGCATCATTTTATAGTCTATTGGAATTTTATTAATAAATCAAACTAAATATGTTAATTTTAATTAACTAATTATCGTCATTACAATATTATTGTTATTAAATTCCAATTAGACAGTGAAGAAATTACTTAATTTAATACTTGAAACAACCCAATCAAAAAATTACAGTTAAATTTAGCAACCAACCCACTTGCTTTACTCAGTTTGCCGCCATTGGTTTTCGTTCATTTAGTATGGATGTAAAATGACTGAAAAAAGACTCCAGCTCACTCCATGATGATCCTCCCTCTGCAACGCCAGTGTGAGCGGCGTCTCTGAGTTCCTTGACTCTCCTCCTCATTTCTATTCCCTCCTAATTTTCCGTCATCACTTGTCTGAATATATTATTTACATGCAAATGATGAACCTTTCATTGACAATAAGATACCATTTAATTTTTGGATGAAAAACTATACGTAATCCACTCAAACCTTGTGATTTACATTGGATCATTATATTATTTTTCATCTATCTTGATGCTTTAAAAGTGCAAAAAATTGGAGGAATCAACATGTAGGGTCATTTTAATGGCAGGTCCTAGTTTGGAAAATTGGGGTTTGAAACCTTCCAAGGCCATTTTGAAGAATCCATATTTGAGCAGAGAAACTAGGAATGGTATTTTGAGAGTATAATAGAGGAGGGTAGATTTTATAGCAACCATACAGGCCACAATGTCAAAGAAAACTCTATAGAGAGTGTCTCTTTCTTTGTACTTGCATTTGAAGAAAAGAGAGTAGAGTAACCTCTCCTTCTACCTGGGTTTAATCCCATATTGGGTTTCACATGTTATATCTTGTGTTTATTTTTCTATGGTGTGTGAGTATTTTTTACCTTTCTCTATTTTTCGCATTTAATTTATTTCATACATTTTAAGTGGAAAACTAGTAATTAAAGAATCTGAGAACTAAAGGAAATTAACCTTAACATTAAATATTTCAATATTTTATTAGATCTATTGTGACAAAGTGTTCAGTGGAATATCCGTGGAATTTTACGAATTATATTGGTATTAGAGTAGGTTTTCTTGGGGTATTTGTGGAAAGTTGCAGGGATCTAGGAATTAGTTTAAGAAGAAAGTCACAAAACCCTAGCTATGGTCAACAATTTTTTTTATAACAACCCTCGAGATACAACAAAGGATATATTTGTGAGGCTAGAAGAGAAAGTCATTGACATATCTCAGAATATGTCCCTCCTCATGGAGGATCTATCAAACAAGTTCAAATCATTCAAAGAAGTTGGAGTCTTGAACTTAGAGATCAGATCAGAGAGGAAACCATGGGATAACAAAGACCCAAAAAAGGACTCATGGAAAGAACCTGAGAAAGAGAAGTCAAGTTCTAGTACCATAAACCATTCACAATATTTATTCAAGATGGAATAAAA
The DNA here is from genome assembly GCA_032191745.1 of Picea mariana. Classification (NCBI taxonomy): domain Eukaryota; kingdom Viridiplantae; phylum Streptophyta; class Pinopsida; order Pinales; family Pinaceae; genus Picea; species Picea mariana. The sequence continues at coordinate 96,343 of JASDQU010372747.1, forward strand.
AGTGGACATAAATCCATAACAAGGTGAGTTTGATGCATTAAAATTAAATCATTGGTTGCAACAACTAGAATTTTATTTCAACATTCACCATATAGATGAAGAAAAAACGATATCATTTTCCAAACTAAAGTTAGAGGGACATTATTTAACCTGGTCAGAAATCCATACATAAACACTTAGGATGGAGGGTAATCCACTCGTAACTAGGTGGCAATACTTCAAAAACCTCATCAAGTCCCAATTCTAACCTATAGGGTATGTAGAGCACCAATGGATCTGGTGGCACTACTTCAAACAAAAGAAATGATAGTGTATAGGAGTACACCACTAAGTTCATAAATTTGGCCATCACGCCGGACAATAGGGATGATTTTAGGGGCTAAATTTCGCTCATGGGATAATTTTCCATGGTTTTTCCAAAAACGAGATTTGCTATTTTAAAAATGATTCGCCCAAATTCTATAGGATAAAATTATTTTACCTTAGAAATCGCCAAAAGTTTATAAAAACTATATAAAATACTTAGAAATTTGAATATTTTTACAAAAATATCGCCAAACATTTATAGTTTACATATGAAGGATTAGATTCGCCAAGGTTTCTACATTTTAAAACAAATTTCCATCCTTAAAATCATCCCTACCGGACATCTCTCCCAAGAACCCAAATTTACTCCTCAAGTATTTGGGGGGTATACATAGCCATATACAAAATCAAGTGATTATTTTCAAGCCAAGGAAAATGGACAAGAAAGTGTACAAGCACGATATGTGGAAAACATAGGCCACAAGAAAGGGCAGCCAAGAAATTCCAAGAAAAAGGAGCACCAAGAAGCTTCGAAGGAGAGGAATAAGAAGTGGAAAGGGGGAAAGGAAAAGAAGACAACAACCACTGCACATCATTGCAAGGATCCTAGCAAACATATTAACCATTGTAGCGTCGATGGGAAAACTAAGGAAAAGTGTTGGAAACTACATCCAGAGTTGAACTTGAAGAACTACAAGGAGGATGCAAAGAAAAATGATCTTCTAGCCATGGATTTGAACAATCAGGTTGAAAGTATATCCAATGTGTATGAGAATATTGTCTACATAGCGGTGCAAAAGGAGTTGAATCTAAGTATCGTTCATCACCAAGAAGAGAAGGATATGACCAATCTCTTCCACATCAAGATCTAGGTCAAGAATACGAAGACAGACACCCTGTTCGACTCTGGTTCACAACTAATATCATAGCAGTGGATCTGATCAAAAAGATTGGATTGGAGGTTCATTATCATCCTAACCCATATCCATTGGGATGGGTAAATAAGGATACAAAGATCAAGGTAATGAAACAATGTAATATTAAATTTGATGTAAATGTTGATTTTATTGATGAAGTGGAATTGGACATAATACCCCTCGACATATGTAGAGTAGTGTTTGTAAGCCCCTACATGTATATGAAGCATGAAATATTCATGCAGATAGCCAAATATTACTGAATAATCAAGGATGAGAAGTCCTACATCATCTATTAACATAAAGGAAAGCCAAAGATTTTACTAGTAAGTGTCAACCAAGCCAAAAATTTATTAGTTCCAATAAGAAATATGTTTTACTTTTCTTAAGAGAAAATCAGATTGAGGATGAGTTGATAAGAGTAAAAGAATCCTTGGAAATGTGTACTAAAGAGAAGAAACATTAGTTGGGGGAGTTTATATAGTCATAGAGAGGAGTGTTCTAGGATCCTAAAAGGCTACCACCCAAGAGGGAAGTGGAGCACAAAATGAAGTTATTTTTCAGACTCCTCGTTGTCAAATATTAGGCTATATAGATAGTCCATTCTGGAAGCAAATGAAGTGAATAATTAGTTTTCGGAGTTGTTGGAGTAGGGTGTGATTCAACTAAGAACCTCACCTTGTGGGGCATTTATCATAATTGTACCAAAGAAGGATGGGACTTGGTGAATGTGTATTGACTACACAACATTGAACAAGATTACACTAAAAAAATAGGTACCCTCCAAACTAGGATTGATGATTTGTTAGATCATTTGCAGTATGAAAAATATTTTACCAAGTTGGATCTCGAATCGGGATACTACCAAGTACACGTCAAGGAAGAAGAAACCTGGAAGACTGTTGTCAAGACAAGACAAGTTTTTTTTATGAATGGTCGGTCGTGCTATTTGGTTTATGTAATGCAATAGCTACATTTATGAGACTGATAAATGATTTATTATTTCCCATATATAGATTTATTTGTAATAGTCTATTTGTATGATATATTGTCTTATAATGCTACCTGGGAAGAGCATGTATCACATCTCTTGCAGGTGTTAGAGACTTTGAAGAAGCATTAGCTGTTGGATAACCTCAATAAATGTGAGTTTTCTCAACATTATTTGGTGTATTTGGGGTATATTATCGGTGGAGGGGAGCTCAAGATAGATCCTACAAAGATGAAGTCCATTGTTAAATAGCTAGTCCCTACAAATGTCACCAAATTTAGGATTTTTTCTTGGGTAGCAAGGTACTTGCAAAATTTCATAGCTTCATTTTCAGTGGTAGCTGCACCACTCCACACCATAACAATGAGTGGTAAGATTTTTCAGTGGGAGAAGAATCAACAAAATGATTTCTATGAGTTGAAAAGAAATATCAATCAAGCTCCATTTCCCACATTACCAAACTTGAAAAATCCTTTTGAAGTGGAGACATATACAAGTGGGTATGTCATGGGAGCAACTTTGGTGCAAGGAAGAAGGCCTATATGTTTTCATTTCAAAACATTTCATGGGGAAGTTATCAACTATCGTACCTATGACGAGGAAATCTATGCCTTGGTTAAAGTTGTCAAGAAGTGGAACTACTATCTAATGGAAAAGGATACCATCATCCACAGAGATCACTAACCACTACAATATTTGCAAGACCAAAGTAAGCTATAACAAACCGGACATTACAAATGGATGGGTTTTTTACAGTAGTTTCATATAGTCGTCAAGTATAAGAAAGAAAACAAAAACATGTTGGTAGAGATAATTTCAAGGCCACCCACATCCAAGATTACAACTTTAGGAACTTTGGTGCACATGGATACTTTTACCCATGATGCATATAAAGAGGCATACACATAATATAAGGACTTCAAGGAGGTGTTTCAACACCTACAAGGCCAAATTTATATATAATAAGGTGATGTCAAGGCTAACTATCATTTCCAGAGTGGGTTAGTCTACAAGCATGACAATCTCTGTGTCCCTAAAGGTGAACAACTGCAACTTATCAGAGAGGCTCACACCTCTAAGGTTCCAGGTCATTTTGGTGTTGGGAAGATAGTTGGCAACTTACAAAGGCATGCGTACTAGTATAGAATGCAATAATATGTAGCACAATATATAATAGGATGTATACTTCATTGTACTAGCAAGCCCAGTAATAGGAACCAAGGTCTATACCATCCCTTACATGTACTGACTTGACCCTGGGAACCAATTTCCATGGAATTTGTGGGAGGTTTACCAACAACTAGGAAAGGACATGACTATATATTTTTGATAGTTGATAGGTTCAACAAGATGTACATTCTCATGCCTTATAAAAAGACCATCAAATGATAAGAAGAAACAAACATGTTCTTTAAACATGTATAGGTCCACTTTGGGATACCAAGGAGCATCATCTCAAACATGGATACCAAATTTCTCAGTACATTTTGGACTACATTGTGGGATAAAATGGACACTAAGTTGAAGAGATCTACAACATTCCATCCATAGACAGATGGGAAAACAAAAGTAGTCAATAAGACTTTGGTGTATCTTTTGAGGGGTTACAATTAGAAGCATCCAAAGACCTAGGACAAAAGTATGATATACATACAACACTATTATGACAGAGTAGTCCACACTTCTACTTGTAAGTCACCTTTTGAAACTTGCTTTGGATATTTGCTACCTTCATCCTTGAATGATGTCTATGGACAACAAGGAGGAGTGAAGGAGTACCTCATAGGATATGCATTGAGAGAAAACAATTCATTGAGAAGATTATGAAAATCCTTTTGCAAGTATAGGAGATGTTGAAGAAGTCATAGGAAAAATACAAGGCCAAACATGATCAACACATAACTAAGAAGTCATCCAAAGTGGGAGACTGATTTTGGTTACAATTGAACAAGGAAATATTGTAGGGTCTTGGTAAGAAGATCAAGACACCATGATATGGACCTTTCTAAATATTATATAAGGTGCGTAATAACTCCTATAGACTCGGTCTACCCCCATACATGTGCATTTACTGAGTAGTGAATGTGGAGAATCTCAAACTCTATGAGCCTTCCATGTTGGATTAGGAGGAGGAGAAGATCCTACCTTCCACAGAGGACTTAGCACCAGATTCTCATGTAGAGTTGGAAGAGGACACATTTTTGCAGAAGCAATCCAAAACTACAAGATAGGGGAAACATAAAATTTTGAAAATTGGGTTGAAAGGACAACTTTCAGGAAAAGCAAAGTGGTACTCTAAGGAGAAAGTAGAGGAAATCTTTCCTGACCTCATTCAGTAAATATTTTAGGGGCCAAAAGCCTCACTAAATGGGGATGTATGATCTGTATTGGATCATTATATTTGTTTTCATCTATCTTGATACTTTTAGAATGGAAAAAATGGAGGAATCAATTTAGAGGGTCATTTTCATGGCAGGTCGCAGTTTGGAAAATTGGGGTTTGAAACCTTTTGGAGCCATTTTGAGGCATCAAATGAATTTTTTGGGGGGTCAAAAATTTATCAGATTTAGTTCAGATCCTTTGATTCTATTCTACACATCAAGACCTTTCCAACGGTGCAAAAATCACATCAATTGGAGGTTTTACACAAATGTTATGCCTTGATCCGGATTTATGAGAGGAACAAAATGAATAACAGATTGAATACAATAACACAGAGATACATAGAACAACAACATATATACAATGAACAATAACTTCTATTGAATAAATAAAACAGGTTGAAATTGTAAAAATGTAGAACTGAAAACAACTTTCTTGAATGGTGGTAGCTATCTCTGAGAAGAGATGTGGCTGCTATGTGCATTCGTATGAGAAGAACGATTACAATGAGGATCCACAAGCCTTTTTAAAATTACTCATGAATTCCAAAACCCTAGACATCCAAAAACCCAACACTAGGATATGAAACACCAAAAGTTACGTGGGCCTCGATGGGTAAGTTGGTACCTCAACTTCCCGAGGTTGTAAATTTTGCATACAACATTCGTTTTAGTCACATGATAGACCATTGGAAAGATATTTTTGAGAAATACACATTATTCCATCAAAATATGACTCCATCTATAGTTTGACTGTGGTAAGACAGAAAAATATTGTTTAGGTCCCCAAAACATCCATGGAAGTACAAAAAGATGTATTGATATGAAAACTTCCAAAATAAGGCAGTTGGATTAGGTGGGCAGCCACCAATCTCCACCTGGAAGCTATGTAGGGCTTCATACAACCCTGAAAGTGTACACCCCGCAATAAAAAATAATTACAGAATAACATGTTGAACTAAAACTGTCAAAAGGAGCCAATTGGAATAGGTGGGTGGAAACCAATATCCACCTTGATCAGACCTCCCCCCTTAGGAATCAATGGCCTCCATTGCATTGAGTACCCACATCAGGTGAGGAAATTTTTGCTAAATGTTTCCCTGGGTGAGCCATTTTCCTTGGTGCAAGAGTTTCCCTACCTTGACAACCTGATAAAGTTGGATCCTCTATTGGTGAGTTCCCTTGACTTGTGTGTCCACTATCTAATCAGTGGATTCTTGTTGCATGCAGTGAGGGTTGAGATTTTTTCGTGTCAATGTTTCTACGATATCAGAGGTGTCCAATAATCATGGAAAATATGGCCAAAGGAGCTTCACATTGAACATGGGGTGGAATCCAAGGAAGGGGGGAGTGTTGAGCTCAAAAGAATTGTCTTCCACAACCTTGGTGTAAGTGTAAGGACCATAGCGAAGTGGATGGAGATTCTGATGGGGCCTTGTAAGGAATTATTTCTACAAATGCAACCATACCTTATCTCCCACCTAAAAATTGTGCAGTTCCTGGTGTTGATCATGGTGTTTCTTGTACTTAGCATTGAATTTTTGCAAAATCTCATGGACATGTTGGAGGATGTGTTGAATCCGCTCAATGAATCTAGTATATTTTTCAGCCTCAGACTGAACATTGGAAGATTATGTTTGTGTGGTTGCAAGAGGTAGTGCAACATAAATGGGACCCAAGGGTTGGAATCCCATCCCTACTTGAAATGAGCTATGGTCGGTGGAGCTATGGAGAGCCATGTTCTAGTTGTGTTGAACATATGGAAGACTATCATCCCATGTACATGGATTCTTAGAGTTATACATCCGCAGGATGTGCAAAATATCTGATTGACGACCTCTGTCTGGCCATCGATTTGAGGGTAGAAAGAAGTGGATTTAGTGAGCTTGGTGTCCAAAAGTGACCAAAGACTCGACCAAAATGTGATGAGGAACCTACTATCCCGATGGAAGATGATGGTATGTGGTATCCCAAAATGGACCCACACTTGTTTGAAGAAGAGCTTGGTAGTATCTGTCGTTGTGATGCTTTTCTTATAGGCTGTGAGAATGGCCATCTTTGAAAACCGATCAACCACCACAAATACACAATCATTTACTTTCTTGGTGGACGAAAGGCCAGACATGCAATCCATTGAGATGGATTCCCAAGGCCTCTTGGGGGTAGGAATAGGGGTGTATAATCATTTCTTATTGATGGTTGGCTTAGCAATGGCACAAGTAGTGCAATATATGATATAACTATTGACATCCTATCAAAGTTTTGGTGAATAAAAATGTTTTTATAGAAAAACCACAGTTTTCTCCATGCCAAAAAGTCCTACCATCTGACTATAGTGAGCCTCCCAAATAATCTTTGCACGCTGTCTTGCAGAAACATAAAGGTGGCCCAAATGGCATAACAATTTGTCCTAAATGTGAAAATTGGTGACATTCAGCTTTTACCCAAGAGATGATAGGTGGTGGTGAAGTTAGGATCTTGTTGATAAATTTAGGGCCACTCAGATGCATCATGCCCATAGGAATGGAGCATGGTGGTGAGTGCATCCACAGGAGGTCGACTGAGGCATTCAACGACACAATTTGTGTTCCTTGTCTTATACTTGATGTTGACATGGAACTGTTGCAGGTATGTGGACCAATTCTAATGGAAATCGTTATGTAACCTCCCCTGTGTTTGTATGAATTGCAGAGGCTTGTGATCAGTGTGGATAATTGTCTCCTTTCCTAGAATGTAAATTTTTCATTGGAAGCAGGATTATACAATGGAATACATTTCCTTGTCATAGGTGGGGTATTTTTGAACAATATCTAAGAGTGTCTCACTATGGTATGCTATCGGATGACCGTGCTAAGTGATAATTATGCCTACAACTTAGTAGGATGCATCAGTCTTGTTGTTCCTTAGTTTATACTTTAAGGCTATAAAGTATACCGTCAAGGCATCCGTAAATGTTTAAAGGAATAATTTGAAAATAAGAATTCAAAAGGAAGGTTGAAACAGAATCAGTTTCTCAACTGTCTCTGTCTTGCTTCCTGTTGTTCTTGGATGCTAATGTCTCTCTCAATAGCAACCCACGAACGTTCTAACTCAACCCGGTTAGTTGCTGTTTTTAAAATGGTATTAAATAAATTCAAGGCAATACTGGTTTGATCTTGAAGACCTGGTTCAATGTTGGGTTGTCTACTACTTGGAACAGTCATGGAGGATAAAACTTTATTTATTTGTGAAAGGATTTTAATCAAACGTTACTTCAAACTTTCCATAGATGAGAACAAGAAAAACAATTTTGAAATTCAAAACATTAACATAAATACATTCGAGGCCATTTTCGGGATTTGTAACAATTTGAAAATTTTAAACTTACATATAAGTATTATAGAAAAATATGAGGCTTTAATCAAGAAAGAATCTCATATTTCAACAGATGATAATGAAAGAAAATGAGGTTTCTAATGAAAGTTAAATATTAAGGTTCAAAAGATTTACAGGTCTTAAAATCATTGATAGCTATTTCAGAGGAAAAACTGTAAACAATTTGATATCCAAACCAATCTGAACTAGAAATCAAAGATGTAGATAACCTCAAATTGATTATTCATTAGAAAAACATTTAAAGAAAAATACAACAAAATTTTAGTAAACAGGGTTGAAGAACACGTAGCTACAAATTTGCAGGATTCAGAATCTCGTTTGTGATCTATATTATAATGTATTTGAAAACTGTTATTACAATCGGCTCTCCCCAAAAATCTTGAAGCCCTTTCTCAGTCTTTAGAAATTACATTTATACATTTTCATCAAAATTTTCTCTTTGGTGACTAACCAACTTCCTAATATTACGGTTACATATAAAAAATAATGTCAACTGTTTACAATTTCTTTCTAATTTCTAATGATAAAAACATTTAAAAAATATTTTAAGCTTGTGTTGATGAACTTCCTTTTTTCACTTCAATAGATTGAACACATTTCCCCAAAAATTTCACAAAAATCCTAGGAGCATCTAGTATCTCATTTGCTTCAAATAAGAAAAATCTTTTCTGCAATTCGGGAAAACGATTTTCTATCATATTTTCTGTGAATTTAATAGTTTTCAACTTTAGATTAGGCGTCACCATCCATTTGTTGATC
>JASDQU010372747.1:107005-117665 GCA_032191745.1 Picea mariana
ACCAAACTTGCAAAATCCTTTTGAAGTAGAGACATATACAAGTGGGTATGTCATGGGAGCAACTTTGGTGCAAGGAAGAAGGCCTATATGTTTTCATTTCAAAACATTTCATGGGGAAGTTATCAACTATCATACCTATGACAAGGAAATCTATGCCTTGGTTAAAGTTGTCAAGAAGTGGAATTACTATCTAATAGAAAAGGATACCATCATCCACAGAGATCACCAACCACTACAATATTTGCAAGACCAAGGTAAGCTATAACAAACCAGACATTACAAATGGATGGGTTTTTTATAGTAGTTTCTTATAGTCATCAAGTATAAGAAAGAAAACAAAAACATGTTGGTAGAGATAATTTCAAGGCCACCCAAATCCAAGATTACAACTTTGGGAACTTTGGTGCACATGGATACTTTTATCCATGATGCATATAAAGAGGCATACACATAATATAAGGACTTCAAGGAGGTGTTTCAACACCTACAAGGCCAAATTTATATATAATAAGGTGATGTCAAGGCTAACTATCATTTCCAGAGTGGGTTAGTCTACAAGCATGACAATCTCTGTGTCCCTAAAGGTGAACAACTGCAACTTATCAGAGAGGCTCACACCTCTAAGGTTCCAGGTCATTTTGGTGTTGGGAAGATAGTTGGCAACTTACAAAGGCATGCGTACTAGTATAGAATGCAATAATATGTAGCACAATATATAATAGGATGTATACTTCATTGTACTAGCAAGCCCAGTAATAGGAACCAAGGTCTATACCATCCCTTACATGTACCGACTCGACCTTGGGAACCAATTTCCATGGAATTTGTGGGAGGTTTACCAACAACTAGGAAAGGACATGACTATCTATTTTTTATAGTTGATAGGTTCAACAAGATGTACATTCTCATACCTTATAAAAAGACCATCAAATGATAAGAAGAAAGAAACATGTTCTTTAAACATGTATAGGTCCACTTTGGGATACCAAGGAGCATCATCTCAAACATGGATACCAAATTTCTCAGTACATTTTGGACTACATTGTGGGATAAAATGGACACTAAGTTGAAGAGACCTACAACATTCCATCCACAGACAGATGGGAAAAAAAAAGTAGTCAATAAGACTTTGGTGTATCTTTTGAGGGGTTACAATTAGAAGCATCTGAAGACCTAGGACAAAAATATGATATAAATACAACACTATTATGACAGAGTAGTCCACACTTCTACTTGTAAGTCACCTTTTGAGACTTGCTTTGGATATTTGCTACCTTCATCCTTGGATGTTGTCTATGGACAACAATGAGGAGTGAAGGAGTACCTCATAGGATATGCATTGAGAGAAAACAATTCATTGAGAAGATTAGGAAAATCCATTTGCAAGTATAGGAGATGTTGAAGAAGTCATAGGAAAAACACAAGGCCAAACATGATCAACACATAACTAAGAAGTCATCCAAAGTGGGAGACTGATTTTGGTTACAATTGAACAAGGAAATATTGCAGGGTCTTGGTAAGAAGATCAATACACCATGATATGGACCTTTATAAATATTAGATAAGGTGAGCGATAACTCCTATAGACTTGGTCTACCCCCATACATGTGCATTTACTGAGTAGTGAATGTGGAGAATCTCAAACTCTATGAGCCTTCCATGTTGGATTAGGAGGACGAGAAAGTCCTGCCTTCCATAGAGGACTTAGCACCAGATGCTCATGTAGAGTTGGAAGAGGACACATTTTTGCATAAGCGATCCAAAACTACAAGATAGGGGTAACATAAAATTTGGAAAATTGGGTTGAAAGGACAACTTTCAGGAAAAGCAAAGTGGTACTCTAAGGAGAAAGTAGAGGAAATCTTTCCTAACCTCATTCAGTAAATATTTTAGGGGCCAAAAGCCTCACTAAATGGGGATGTATGATCTGTATTGGATCATTATATTTTTTTTCATCTATCTTGATACTTTTAGAATGGAAAAAATGGAGGAATCAATTTAGAGGGTCATTTTCATGGTAGGTCATAGTTTGGAAAACTGGGGTTTGAAACCTTTTGGAGCCATTTTGAGGCATCAAGTGAATTTTTTGGGGGGTTAAAAATTTCTCAGATTTAGTTCAGATCCTTTGATTCTATTCTACACATCGATACCTTTCCAATGGTGCAAAAATCACATCAATTGGAGATTGTACACAAACGTTATGCCTTGATCCGGATTTATGAGAGGAACAAAATGAATAACATATTGAATACAATAACACAAAGATACATAGAACAACAACATATATACAATGAACAATAACTTCTATTGAATAAATAAAACAGGTTGAAATTGTAAAACTGTAGAACTGAAAACAACTTGCTTGAATGGTGGTAGCTATCTCTGAGAAGAGATGTGGCTGATATGTGCATTCATCTGAGAAGAATGATTACAATGAGGCTCCACAAGCCTTTTTAACATTACTCATGAATGCCAAAACCCTAGACATCCAAAAACATAACCCTAGGATATGAAACGCCAAAAGTTATGCGGGCCTCGATGGGTAAGTTGGTACCTCAACTTCCCGGGGTTGTAAATTTTGCATACAACATTCGTTTTAGGCACATGATAGCCCATTGGAAAGATATTTTCGAGAAATACACATTATTCCATCAAAATATGACTCCATCTATAGTTTGACTATGGTAAGACAAAAAAATGTTGTTTAGGTCCCCAAAACATCCATGGAAGTACAAAAAGATGTAATGATATGAAAACTTCCAAAATAAGGCAGTTGGATTAGGTGGGCAGCCACCAATCTCCACCTGGAAGCTATGTAGGGCTTCATACAACCCTGAAAGTGTACACCCCGCAATAACAAAGAATTACAGAATAACGTGTTGAACTAAAATTGTCAAAAGGAGCCAATTGGAATGGGTGGGTGGCCACCAATATCCACCTTGATCAGACCTCCCCCCTTAGGAATCAATGGCCTCCATTGCATTGAGTGCCCCCATCAAGTGAGGAAATTTCTGCTAAATGTTTCCCTGGGTGAGCCATTTTCCTTGGTGTAGGAGTTTCCCTACCTTGACAACCTAATAAAGTTGGATCCTCTATTGGTGAGTTCCCTTGACCTATGTGTCCACTATCTAATCAGTGGATTCTTGTTGCATGCAGTCAGGGTTGAGATTTGTTTGTGTCAACGTTTCTGCAATATCAGAGGTGTCCAATAATCATGGAAAATATGGCCAAAGGAGCTTCACATTGAACATGGGGTGGAATCCAAGGAAGGGGGGAGTGTTGAGCTAAAAAGAATTCTCTCCCACAACCTTGGTGATAGTGTAAGGCCCATAGCGAAGTGGATGGAGATTCTGATGGGGCCCTGTAAGGAATTCTTTCTACAAATGCAACCAGACCTTATCTCCCACCTAAAAATTGTGCGGTGTCTGGTGTTGATCATGGTGTTTCTTGTACTTAGCATTGAATTTTTGCAAAATCTCATTGACATGTTGGAGGATGTGTTGAATCCGCTCAATGAATCTAGTGTATTTTTCAGCCTCAGACTGAACATGGGAAGATTATGTTTGTGTGGTTTCAAGAGGTAGTGAAACATCGATGGGACCCAAGGGTTGGAATCCCAGCCCTACTTGAAATGAGCTATGGTCAGTGGAGCTATGGAGAGCCATTTTCTAGTTGTGTTGAACATATGGAAGACTATCATCCCATGTACATGGATTCTTAGAGTTATACATCCACAGGATGTGCAAAATCATTTAATTGACGACCTCTGTATGGCCATCGATTTGAGGGTAGAAAGAAGTGGATTTAGTGAGCTTGGTGTCCAAAAGTGACCAAAGAATCGACCAAAATGTGATGAGGAACCTACTATCCCGATGGAAGATGATGGTATGTGGTATCCCAAAATGGACCCACACTCATTTGAAGAAGAGCTTGGCAGTATCTGTCATTGTGATGCTTTTCTTATAGGCTGTGAGAATGGCCATCTTCGAAAACTGATCAACCACCACAAATACACAATCATTTCCTTTCTTGGTGGACAAAAGGCCAGACATGTAATCCATTGATATGGATTCCCCAGGCCTCTTGGGAGTAGGAATAGGGGTGTATAATCCTTTCTTATTGATGGTTGGCTTAGCAATGGCACAGGTAGCGCAATATATGATATACCTGTTGACGTCTTATCAAAGTTTTGGCGAATAAAAATGTTTCTATAGAAAAACAATAGTTTTCTCCATGCCAAAAAGTCCTACCATATGACTGTAGTGAGCCTCCCAAATAATCTTTGCATGCTCTCTTGCAGGAACATAGAGGTGGCCCAGATGGCATAACAATTTGTCCTGAATGTGAAAATTGGTGACATTCGTGCTTTTACCCAAGAGATGATAGGTGGTGGTGAAGTCAGGATCTTGTTGATAAATTTAGGGCCACTCAGATGCCTCATGGCCATAGGAATGGAGCACAGTGGTGAGTGCATCCACGGGAGGTCGACTGAGGCATTCAACGACACAATTTGTTCTCCTTGTCTTATACTTGATGTTGATATGGAACTGTTGCAGGTATGCGGACCAATTCTAATGGTAGTCATTCTGCAACTTCCCCTGTGTTTGTATGAATTGCAGAGGCTTGTGATCAGTGTGGATGATTGTCTACTTTCCCAGAATGTAAATTTTCCATTGGCAGCAGGATTATACAATGGAATACATTTCCTTTTCATAGGTGGGGTATTTTTGAACAATATCTAAGAGTGTCTCACTATGGTATGCTACTGAATGACCATGCTAAGTGATAATTACACCTACAACATAGTAGGATGCATCAGTCTCAATATCGAACAATTGTTGCAGGTCAAGTAAGGAGATTACTCAAGTTGAGCACAAGCGATTCTTCAGATCATCAAATACTCTTGTTTCTCCTTCCCCCATGCGAAATTTTCCTTACCATCGCCCTTGGTCACTTGGCTGAGGGCCCATGCAATATGGGAGAATCCAAACATGAACCATCGGTAGAAGTTTTCAAGTCCCAAGAATCTCCAAAGATCGGTTAGTGTGGTCAGGGCTAGCCAATGACTGATGACTTGGATCTTAGTTGGATCCACATTTACCCCATGTTCATCAACAATGTATCCCAAGTATTGGACCCTGTTCATTCCAAAGGATAATTTTTCCAAGTTGGAATATAGCTTATGCATCTGCAGAGTGCTCAAAACCTATTGAATATGCTGCATGTGCTCCTCCCAAGTTCTATTGAAGACGAGGATGTCATCCAGATATACCACCACAAAAGAGTTGGTGAAGGGTCTCAATACATCATCCATCAACCTGATGAAAATTGTTGGTGCATTTGTTAGGCCAAAGGGCATGACTAGCCATTCGAAGAGACCTTCTTTAGATTTGAAAGTTGTATTCCATAGATCAATCAATTCGATGGGAACCTGGTGGTAGCTAGACTTTAGGTCAATCTTGCTGAAGAACTTGGCCCCCTTGAGTTGGTCAAGAAGGTCATCAATTAAGGTAATTGGGTATCGGTTCCTGACTGTGATTTTGTTTAATGCTCTGTAATCAATGTAGAGCCGCAAGGTCCTGTCTTTCTTCTACACCAGTACAATCAGGCTTCCACAAGGGGAGAAGTTCGGTTTGATGTGCCCCTTTTGAAGAATCTCTTGTATCTGACGTTTGATTTTTTCATTTTCCATTAGTGAGTGATGATAAACTAGTCCATTAGGTAGAGGTGCACCGAGGCTTATATCAATTGGATGCTTGACTTGGAAGTGCATCAGTACCCTGGTGGGTGAAGAGAAGATGTCTCTATACTCTTCCATGATTTCATCCACTTGTTTCTGCTACAAATAAAGGCTCTATGTAGAGGTCATAGATGTGGTGGAGACCTTCTTCTTACTATGAGCATGGATCACAAAGAAGACGAACTTCACAATCTATGAAATGACATTATTGCATTGCTTAGCAGAGATTAAAGAAATAGCGATAGGTGTTGCTACCTATGGTATAATGTACAGTTGTCTACCAAAAGTAATAATAACACTGCAGGGTCGAGACTCATACACAACATGTCGCTTCCACAAGTATGTTTGTCCTAAAAGAACATCACAAACTTCAATGGGAGTAATATCACACATTACCTCATCTTTGAAGGGCTTGATGTCATAGGGAAAACAACATTTTTGGCTGACGTAGAGATCTCTTCCTTAGCAAAGCTAGCTTATGGTGTAGGGATGCGAGTGTGGTGTCATCGGCAGGTCCAACCGCTTGACGACCTCTGCTCAGATCAGGTTCTTCTGACTGTCGTTATTGACAATGAAATGAAGCAGAGCCCCCTTTACCCACATCTGTGAGTGAAAGAGGCGTTCCCCTTCCTCTGGTTCTTTTGGTTCACTTGGATAGACTTTGGTGGTAGCAACATTGGCACTAGGTTTGACATCGATAATCTGCTTCCCTCCTTCTAGATTTGATTCAGAGTCAGAATCTTCCTTAGAATCAGAATCTTTCAACTCGATGACCAGTGACTCCTTGGAGCAATATTCTTCAGTTTTGTGCCAAGGGATTTTATGGTATGCAAACCACTTTCCCGTGTCCTTCTTCAACTTCTCATTAACCTTCTTGTGTTGCAACTTGGAAAGGTTTTCATGAGAGTGGCCATCTTTTCTCTATCCCTTATTTTGTGGGTTGGGGTTTCCTTTTCCCTGCTTCGGCTATGAGGAGTTTGCAGATCCAAATTCTTGCCTCTTCTGCTTAAATTTCTGCTCGATCTTGACAACATATCTATAAGCCATACCCAATGTTGTGATACCTGGAAACTCCATTTCTGTTTGAATGTATATATGAAGACAGCCATGATATTTGAGCACCATATGTCATTCAGAGTATTTGATACCCAATTTGGTGCACTGGGTATGGAAGATATTGGTGAAATCTAGTACTGTCTAGACCCTTTCTTGATGCAAGGTGGTTCATCTTGTGTACTGGTCCTCGTAGCTTCCAACATGGTAGTATTGTTCTTTAATGAAATCCCTGAAGGAATCCCATGTGGGGGTGACCGCAAATATTTTCGATTCCTCAATGGCCCTTTGCTCAGAGTAGTATCCCAATAGTCCTTAACATGGGGGGCGACCTTCAGGGGTGCAAAAGTAATCTTTTCCCTATCAAAAAAATTGTGGGCCGAAAAATACCCTTCGAGAAGATTCAACCATTTATCTACAACATCTGCATCTATCAATCCTTCAAAAAATGGAATATCAAAATTTACTTGTACCTTGAAGTGGGTTGCATGGTCGCTTGATGAAGATGTGTCTCTTGTGGGCAGCTGCCAAAGGATCTGTGCAAAGTTGTCGATCATTTTTTTCCTTTGTCGTGCAAGGGCTTCCTCAAGAAACATTTTAAAATGATCTCCTACTCCATAATATTTATTTTCATCCCCCGTGATTTTTTTCGAGCTTGGCATGGTCGATCTTACAAAGGCTCAATTGGTTTGAGTCCCAACTTCTTGTACCAAGATCTTGTCGAGGACATGCACGAAGAAAAATAAATGAAGAGAAGACTGCTCTGATACCACTGATCTAGATTTATGAGCGGAACGAAATGAATAACAGACTGAATAAAATAACACAGATACAAAGAAAAACAATAGATATCCAGTGAACAAAAACTTCCATTGAATAAATAAAATAAGATGAAACTGCAGAACTAAAGACAAATTTCTCGAGGGGTGGTAGTTATCTCTAAAAGAGATGTGGCTGCTACGCGCATATTTCTGAGAATAATGATTACAATTCCAAAACCCTAGACATCCAAAAACCTAACCCTAGGAGTTGAAACACCAAAATTTATGTGGGTCCCGATGGGTAAGTTGGTACCTCAACTTCTCGGGGTCATAACTTTTGCATACGACCTCCATTTTAGTGTTGGATTACTGAGAGGGGGGGTGAATTAGTAATAGCGTAATTATAATCCTTTTTCTTCAAATGTTATATCAATGTAGAATTATTATCCAATAATGAGCAATAAGAAATAAACAATCACACACATACACAGTACACCAGTGTTTTACGTGGAAACCCAAATCGGGAGAAAACCACAGAATGATTTTTCTTACATGTATTGAAGAATTACATTCATTGGAAGCACCAACTTCCTTTGTTTTCTAGTTGCAACTGGAAGGAGGCTCCAACCTCCTGTTTCTCAGGCTACAACCTGAGGGAAGCTCCAACTCCCCAATTCTTTGGCTATAACTAGAAGGAGACTACAACCTCCTATGTTTTCTGGCTACAACTGAAAGGTGGCTACAACCACCTATCCTTTCCCTGTCCAATTGTCCTAAAGTAGAAGTAGAATTATGGAACCACTGTCAACCTGTCACTATGAGATATACTATTGTACAACTGTATCAACCTGTACCACTTCCCTGTAATCAAACCGTACCTGAATTGAACATGTATCTACAAAAATACAATAGATGCGCGACCTGTAGTGATGCAGCCCGCGTATGTATTCTGAAACTAGGGTTTCTTTTCACTTGAAAAATTTTGACCCTATGTAACTTCTTTCACATATATCTATAACATGTCACTGTATCCAGGCTGTAAGTGTACCCTGTGCATGCATCCTCATACATAACCTCTACTTAAGGCAAGTATGTCTCTCTTTAGTCATGTGCCATATAGGTATGTGTAATGATGAACAAGTATAATATCCCTCACATGATCTTAGTCATCAACCCCTTTTTGATATTCAACTTCTCAATACATCAATAAATAAAATATCTCAACCATGTACCATAAAAACTCTTAGCCATGTGCCAAGAAATACAAGATGTGCCTCAACAAGAAGTATCAATAATAAATATACCAGCACTGTATTTCTGTAGATCTGACTTATATAGAAGATCCCATGTAGCCACTAGTCTCTCTAGGGAGAATCCTCAAATCTCCATTGCCATTCCTCATGCATACATCAAAATCCAACTATTCATAGTAATTAGACATACCTTTTGAACCAATGGATGGATCTGATGTATCTGAGCACTCTAGACCTTCCTAGGAGCTTGATCTCAGAATCTAGAACCTTTGCACCTTCATCTTCTCAAGTTTCATGGCTTTATCAACATGTACTCACACTATACACAGTCAGCCCGCATACATACTCACCCTATACATAGCCAGCCCACGTATACCTTCAATGTATATGTACCCTATACACAGACAACCCGCGTATGCCTAAGAAAACCAGTGTTTTCTGTGAATCTGAGAATTTCTTCGTCAACCCTTCATGCTACCTCAGACATTCGCCACTTCAGATGTATCCACAAGTATTTAAAAGAAGCTTTACACAATAAAATAGATATACAAAATGTACAAGTGTGTGTTTAATGAGTGAGATTTGCCTCTTATTTATATCTTCATGTAGCCTTACACTTTCCTTATTTTAGGGCTTCTTTATTTAAAATAATTTCTTTTGCAAAGCACTTTGACCCTTGGGGGCTTCTATAAGACTTATGATGGGTTCTCCAACTTCGTGTGGTCATAACTCTCTAATCGTGAGGAGTTATGTGGCGTTCCATATACCACCGGAAATGGCATGACAAGCACTATCTATCTATGATAGTTTCCTTGACAAATTCACTGTTCTTCATCTCATTATTCCACAATTAAGCATGGGTTCTATCACTCTACAAAGCGTCTTCCCATGAGGGCTTTCACCATAAGGGGACCACTTTGGAGTTCATCCATATTTACTTCTTATCAACCATGACAAAACAATAATGAGTCATCTTTACATAAAAAAATCTTGGGTCCATTACCCAAACCTTTGTGCTACGGGGATTTCTTCAAGGGTTGACATCAATGACAACCAAACTTAATCAACAATATCCCCCTTTGGCATTGATCGAAACACTCTGATGCAATATTGAAATCATATCACTCATGCTCCCCCTGGAACCATGCCTTTGTCCTCTGCATCTGATAAATCTACTCCCTCTGGAACCATGCCTCTGTCTTCTACATCTGATAAATTTTCTCCCCCTGGAACCATGCCTCTGTCCTCTGTATCTGATAAATTTCTCCCCCTTTGTCATCAATGGCAAAGGTATATTTCCATCTGGGGCTTCTCCCCCTGACAGATTGTCCTCTTATGGTTCTTCCTCGTGTAAATCTAAGACATATAAGATAAGCATTCAAAAAATCATTCAAAAGGCATTCATTTTGGAGTAGAAATAACTCCAAGTCTTTGGCGAAGATATTCAAAGGCTTCTCGTGGAAGTGGTTTTGTAAAGATATCTGCCACTTGTTCTTTTGTGCCCACATACTCAACTCTGATATTCTTTTCTGCAACCTACTCCCGTAGAAAATGATACTTGATTGGAATGTGCTTCGTCTTTGAGTGTATCACTCGGTTTTTCGAGATACTGATGGTGCTTGTATTATCACAATATATAGGAATGGGATCATCATACTCAACCTATATACCTATCAGAGTTTGTTTCATCCAAAGAAACTGTGTACAACATGATGTTGCTGCAATATACTTTGCCTCGGCTATAGATAAATATATTGATGATTGTTTCTTGCTTAGCCATGATACTAAACACTCACCCAAGTAGAACGCTGCTCCACTGGTGCTTCGTCGATCATCAATACAACCTTCCCAAT